>PVJA010049191.1:0-13864 GCA_004027025.1 Myocastor coypus
AAGAAAGAAAGAAAGAAAGAAAGAAAGAAAGAAAGAAAGAAAGAAAGAAAGAAAGAAAGAAAGAAATGAAGAGCAAAAGCACTTGATCACAGGGTGTCTAGCGAAAGATGAAAAATAAACAAGAAAGAAGATTTTACCTGAAAAGATTGAGAAAACACTAATAATAACAATTCAGTCATTCAGAAAATCAGGATGAAGAACATCTCTGAGAAGAACAAGAACTCTCTCAGGGAGCCTTTATCCTTTATACCAAGATGGTGCCAGAGGTGAAGAAGGAAGCCCCTGCTCCTCCCAAAGCTGAAGCAAAAGCAAAAGCTTTGAGGGCCAAGAAGGCCATGCTGAAGGGCATCCACAGCCACAGAAAGAAGATATGGACGTCACCCACCTTCCGCTGTCCCAAGACCCTGCGGCTGCAGAGGCAGCCCAAATACCCTAGGAAAAGCGCCCCCAGGAGAGGCAAGCCTGACCACTATGCTATCATCAAGTTCCCCTGACCACAAAGTTAACCACGAAAAAGGTCGAGGACAACAACACACTCGTGTTCATTGTGGATGTCAAAGCCAAGCACCAAATCAAACAAGCTGTAAAGAGGCTCTATGACATCGATGTTGCCACGGTCAATACCCTAATCAGGCCTGATGGAGAGAAGGCGGCTTATGTTCAGCTAGCTCCTGATTATTATGCATTGGATATTGCCAAGAAATTGAGATCATCTAAACTGAGTCCATCTGGCTAATTCTAAACACATACTCCCCTCCCCACCCCACCCCTAAAGAAAGAACTTCCTGAGGTCCTCATGGATTCACTGCACTGGCTTGGCTAAACCAGAACCCGGAACAGAACTCAGGGCTGGGAACTGACTTGAAAGTAGCCCGTGTAGCGCTGAGCATTCTGGGAAATTAAGGAAGGAATCTAAGGGTTGAGGTTCACACCTATTACCCCAGCACTACTGGAGACCAGTGCAGGAGGATCCCAAGTTCAAGCCACCCTGGGCAACTTAGAGAGACCTTGTCTCAAAAACCAACCGACAAACACAAATAAATAAGAGCTGGGATGTCAACACAAGGGTGTGGAATTCAATCTCCAGTACTGAACAAAATAATTAAAGAAAAAAATATAAAATTTTGAGAAGAAAATTACAGTATGGTGGTCTACAGGTCAGACTGGAGAAAGGACCGGATGGGACGGGAGCTCCAAGAGGACAGGCAACGCACGCAAGCATCAGCACAAAGGAGCTGGAGAGCTGAGCTCCATGGGAGAAGAGCCCACCTGCTGCTCTCTGTCAGAATGCACCCACGGCAGTCGCAGGCAGTTCCACACTCAGCTGGAAACACTTTAGAGCCAGGTTGGTGCTACGCCGGTCCTAGGAGAGCTTTTGTCTGTGTCATCTGCTAAGAACATCAGCAGAGACGGGGGAGGGGGTGGGGAAGGAGGGAGGTTGGGAAGGGAAAGAGACAGACAGACAGACAGACAGACAGACAGACAGACAGAGAGGAGAATAATCCTTAGCATCTGCTGAGGAAGGAAGGAAACAATAGATATCAAGTGTCTCAAAGCAACTGAGAAATATTGAAGGAAAACGTTTTATTCTGATTCTGATGATTTCAGAATTGGGGTTCATTGAAATTTTGGCGTATAAGTCTTATCTTAACGATATTCATTAATTTTATAAAGTCAATGCAAAAGTCACTAAAATATAAGTGGAAATAGACTATTACAGGGAAAGTTTGTGTTATCGATACTTAAACTACTTAGTATACTATTAGCAGTGCACTTGATATTTTTGTAGAGCCTAGACTGATCACCTCCTAACTAAATGCTTTCAGGTGTGGGTGGTGGATGGACGACCAGCCAGGTAGTGTTTGTTCCTGAGATGCTCTACTTCACCAGAATTTGGTTCTCCAAAGTCCCATGCACCCAAGAGAAGTTCATCTCTAACAGCAGGGGAAGATGCAGCCAGCATGAATATCTTACAGCTATGGGCACCGCCCTGCATCTGCTTCTCTGGACCCAGGTTTGATCTCAGAACTGCGTGGGACCATCACCACCCACACCAGGAGGAGTAGACCAGGCTCTCAGGCTCACAGGCCCTGAGCGTCCTTGCTCCAGGAGCCTGCGTCACTGCTCACCAGCGCTAACCTGGGATGAGCACACTCTCTTCTGCTGGAGGCAAAGGGTTCTTTAGAGTCCACCTATTTGCCTAAGACCTATGGGAGTGATACCAGAACTACCAGCTGAATGACTGGGAGGACCCCAGGATAAGCCCAGGTTCCTTCCCTACTTCCTGTGAGAGGAGACTAATAAAGTGGGGCCACGAGTGGGGCCAGTGACTGGCAGGTGCCAGTGATATTGGAGCTGGAGCAGATGGGCTTATCGGATCCACGGGGGGAATGCCAGAGGAAAGTCATCATGTCACAGAGTGAGGACAGTCCCAGAACAAAGTCACTATCCTCTAGAGGAGGATCTGGGGATGGTGTGGGAGTAGGAGCAAGATTCATCTTCCTGCTGCCAAAGGTTGCAGTTGTCTTTCTGGAGGGACAGGTTGCATTCTGGAAGATGCAGACATCTAGGGTGCCACGTTGCAGGTGACCCTCCACGGAGATTATGGGAACCTTCTCACCTGCGCACCTGATCAAGAGACAGAGCTGATCTTTGAATGTTTAAAATGCAACTTGTGCCACTGAGCAACTCATTTTCATTTTGGTTCCTTTTAATTGATTTGATAGCAGCGTATGGCTCGAGACTGCCTACATGGACAACAGAGGTGTAAAAATTTCAAATGAGTGCCTTGTGCACTTAATGTCCCCTACCAGATCCCAGGGCCGCGTCCCTGCGAGGAGGAGGAGGTGGCTAGTTTCCTCCGGGAAAACCAGTCAATGTTCCAGAGCTGGACACGTGTGGATTCTCCAACAGAACAATGGTGTCCCCTTGGAGACCACCAGCAGCATGTCCCTGTGCGCATGATGTGCCACACACTGCAGTTCTTGGGTTCCTACAGGCTCCCTAGAAAGGAGAAGCACCCTCCAGACCAGCCAGAACTGGGGAGAAAGCCTCCAACACACAAGCACAAGACCAAGACAAAGAAAATATAGCCGGAGGGGAAAAATAACCGAAGTAAGAACTCAAGGGAACCCATCATAATGCAAGGATCTTAAAACTTATAACCCCACCCTGAGGAAAAGAAGGGGCTCCACACCCACGAGCCTAGGGGCAAAGCACAGCCAGTGCCACAAAGGCTGGGGAAATTTTTGACTTGGGGAAGAGGAAATCAGAAGACACAAAGGTGGAGGAATCCCAGAAAGGACTGAAGTCCGACATCCCTGGAACAGACGCTGTGCATGAAGAACCCAGCTCCAGGAAAGTGACTCAGTACCTGCCCGCTTTCCTGGAAAGGCATGGAAGTCTTGTGAACTCATGGCTCCCCAGGGTCTGCTCAGTGCAGCAGGGTCACACCTGCTCGTGACTGACTCCACACCCTCTCAGCTGAGAAACTGCAGCTGACACCTGGTTTCACGCCAAGCGTGGAGCTCACTAACCTGCAAACTCTGCACCGCAGAGGCGCTGAGGTGCCCCCCATGGTGAGGGAGGACAGCATGCAGCCTCACAAACTGCATCCACCAGCGGCCCCAGAGGGCTGGCTTTCACACACTGGCTGGAGGCCTACTGAAGCGGACATCTGACAATAAAATCTTTCCAACTGCGAGGCACTTTGAACAAACATTTATTTAGGACAAGCAGATAATGAGTGATTATTTTCATTTCTAGAACACCACAGATGTTATTCATTAGGTTTTCTCAGATAGGAACAATCCTTTCATTTATATTAGCTCATTTCCAAAAATGCCCATGGATTCATGAGTGCAAAAATGAGGACTATCTTCATGGCCCAATGTTGACACCTGAGAAAGCCATCCGGGGCAGGTGTGGGAATGGGGTGGGCCCACAGTGCCATGTGACATGGGGACGCTGGCGTATAGAGACAGCCCCTTCATTTCAGTGCCTGGCCTTCAATACCATGCTCTCCTCATTGATTTTTCCCCAGGGGTTCCTCCTTTATAAAATGTGGCTCAAGTTGAGTAAAACACATTGTAAAAATGAAAACAAGACGTAGCCTGCAGCTAGCGATGCTGACTCATTGCAGCACCCGTGACAGGACCCTGACAGCTAAGGGTTCACACAGAGCAGGTCTGGGAGCTGAGCTGAGCCTCCAGCCTGCCTGAGCTCAGCTTCCTCATAAGACATGGGAGGTGCTGTGCGATACCCAGAAATCTTCAGGGAAAAGTAAGAGCTTTGCTTATTGAAGGTCGAGCAGAGTTCAGAAAAGCTAAAAGGTACCTAGCACAGTGGACCTATCAATACAAAGCAGGGCCTAATGGTCTAAAGAAAAGGATATGACTTTCTTGTTTAATTTAACACATTATGTCAAGCAGAATTACTATCTTGCCCAACAAGATATTTTGCGCAGAGTATCAGAGACATCACGGTCACCTCTAGTCTCCACGTTGTCCTTCCTGGCACACATCCTTATCTGCCTGCCACAGGCTCCTCAAAGATTACCATTTGCATAGACAGAGATGGATTCAGGGTCTGACAAAGCCTGCGAGGCCCCAGTTTTGTTGATGAAGACATTTGTTAATATTTGTATTTAATTTCTCTACTTACTGGAAGCTTCACCCAAATAACTGCCACGGATGTTTTCTATAAAGTTAGCAAAAACTCTCTTTCGAAAGCTACCCACCACATATCGCTCCAGACACATGGACACATGTGTATGCCTACTGTATACTCATGAACATCCAGAGTAGTCTGATTTACAAAATTTTATTTGTATTACTGATTTTTTTCGTCTTGGTAGTGAATTCGAGTGCTTGTTAGAAAGAAGAAGTAGGAGATACAAGGAGGGAGAGAACGAGAAAGAAAAAGGAAAGAAGTGACTTCTCATTTTGTCCCTTGATTTTCCCTCCAGACAAACATGCTGAGACTGAACTTGTCATCTACTTTAATACTGCAATAATATTCTTAACCTGTGTCGTGGAAGACCTCAGAGAGGACCAGCAATTGTAGGACATGGGTAGAAGCTTGCACCGCAAGGCGTACAAGGAGACCTCAATCCATCACTCAGACTTATGGAAAGAATGCTGGGGCTCTCGAGTTCAGATTCCTGTGGTCCCCAAATAACAGGCTTTGGAGCCAATCTGAACAGTCTTCAAGCCTCTCCACTCTCCTGCCTGCCTCCAGTTGGAAGGAACGGGCTTAGGAGAGAGGGGGCAGATCTCACCTTGTGGCATCATCAGGGTCTGTCTGGGTGTGGTCGACATTCATTTTCATCAACAAAACTAGGGCCTCGCAGCCTCTGCCAGCCCCTGAATCCATCTCTGTCTATGCAAATGGTAATCTTTGAGGAGGCTGTGGCAGCCATATAAGGATGTGCGCCAGAAAGGACAACATGGAGACTAGAGGTGACCATGACGTCTCTGATACTCTGACCTTTGAGTGGTGGGATGTGTTTTTGTCTTGCTCTGAATCTGAGGTCAAGAAAACCACAGAACACAGTGAAGCGATATCTGAAAACATCTGAAGCTTGGCCGAGCAAACTGTAGCTTACATTACTATTCTAGGTGGTTCACACTTAAGACAGCTCTTCCTGGAATGTAGTTCCCACACAGGTTAAAAAATATATATTTTTTTAAGTTTAGATATTGTTATGGTTTGTGTATCGTGTCCCCTCAAAGCCTCGTGCAGTCATGGGGCGGGTTCTGGAATTTGTAATTGGTTATTGTGGAAATGGGTGCTGCCCCTCTCCTGGGGCAGGTAATCTGCATTTCAATGTAAGGTAGCAAGAGCAGTTAGCTGCTAGAGCAGCTGCTAGCTCGCCCTGCTCTTAGCTGCCACCATGAAAGGTTGCTCTCTGCCATGTGCCACTCTGCCTTCAAGCCTGCTGAATATGGACTGAAACCTCCAATAACTGAGCTAAATAAATCCTTCCTTCCCTCATTTTGAGTGTCTGGTATTTGTCCCAGCAGCGAAAAAGGAGTAACTAAGACAGACATATTCTCTAGAACTAGATTAATTCCAACTCTGAAAATCTTTCTTTAATTCCTCAGCTCTCCATAAAGCCAGCTGAGACGAGTGAGTCCAAGACAGCTGGAGTGTAGTGGGAGGAGAACGCTACCGTGAGGTGGGTGTGCGGCTCGAGGTGACGTCTTTCCTTTCACCAGATGTGTGTTCTTGAAGGAGCTGTAATCTCTTCCACTTCCAGTCAGCCCGCTCAGGATGAAGATAACTTTCTGGGCTTCCTTTTAGGAAATAAGATCATAAACAAGGAGAAAGCATTTGTCAGAGAACTGGGGACATCAAAGGAAGGGGCTGCTGTACCACATTTATGGAGCATCTCTTTTGTATGTCCTACCCACAATCCAGCTGGAGGGATACTGATGTCTCTGTTTTCCAGAAGAAGAGCCTGGAGGTCATTTGCATTAGAAACTTGGCCAAAGTGCCTTAGACATGAATGGGCCAGGATGCAAACCAAATACCTTCTGACTGAAACTTCAGCTCTACCCTTGGTGCCACATGATTCTGTTGGTCTCCAGGAGAGAGTCGATTAGTCTGGGACTAAACAAGGAGCCCTTGGTGTGCAGATTCCCAAGCTGCATAAAATGGGACCACAGCCATGATACAGAGGACTGAAACTTGACCTGGATAGAAGAACTTGGGACTCAGATAAAAGTTTCAAGGTGTGAAATTTGTATTGAGGGAAGAACAGCACGGTGGCTGATTAAAGAAGGCAGCCAGGAAGCTGAGAACTATGAACCAGGCAGACACAACTGTTCCTGGTCTTGTGGTGACGATTTAGGCTAAAGGAAAGTCAGCTTCTATAACAAACAGACTGACACATACCACAGCAAATATTTAGTCCTGTTCCCAAGTATGCTAGCGCATTATTCCTGACCTGGAGGAAGCTTCAGTCACTGTGACAATCGGTTTGGGGTCTCAGAATCTGTGCCTCTGCAGCGCTTTCCACCCAGTCGATGGATGAAGAGAGGACAGTGACTAGTACCACTGCCCGTCACCATGGACAGCAGGCACACACATCTCACTCCACTCTCCATTGGCAAAAAGCACTCACAAGGCTTCTTCTCCACACAAAATGAGCTGGGAGGTGCGGTCGTCCCCCCAAAAGCCATCTCTCAGTGACAGCTGTCTACTGTGGAAGAGAGGAACCACGTGTTCTGGGCGATAGCCACTGTCTGTTGCAGAGACATATTCGTGTCACTGAGTGACCTGATTCTGAGATCCAGGTTCCACGTGGTCTTCACCCTCATAGGTCACCAACATCTGCAGTTGATGAGCCTTGGTGAGTTCATGGCTGTTTTCCCAAACGTCTCTTCACTGAGCCTCTTTTTAGCCAGCTGCCCTGGAAGAGACCAGCACAGCCTCAGGTCCCAGAGGACCCATGTGCACACAGCTCTGAACTGATGCTCAGTGGGCATCCGTCACCCTCATCCCTGAGACCCAGCACCTATTCTCCACGTTGCAGTGGTCCTCTCTGCCGACAGATCGCTTGGACTCCGGGTGTTGCCATTCATGGTTGATCTTGTGCTTGGTCGAGCATTGAAAACCCTTCCTTGGACTCTCTACCTACAAAGCCCCAAGAGCCGAAGGACATCCCATAGGGAATTTCTGCATCAAATATGTGGTCAGTCCAGGTCCTGGGTGCCACTGGTGACACACTGCTAAGGGCTGGCAGCAAGTCCCGGCAATAGAATTAAACTTGAGATGTCCTGAAACATGGGAGCCTTCTGGCTATGAATCAATTCCTTCATTTTCTCTACCATTCAGAAGGAGGACAACTCATGTCAAGCGATCACTCTTCCTAGTTTGACACACTCTGTTGGTGGACTACTTATTGCCAGGGAGCACTGTTGTCAGGGAGTCTCGTCAACCATAAGATCAGCCTAGCCTACCCATTGGGTAAGGAGCAGAGCAGGAACTCCATGTGTGTGGAACGCCAATAACACCTCGATCTTCCTGGGTCCCTCCAGTCCAATGTCTTGGTTTGGAGCATTTCCCATGACTGTTCACTGGGCCTAAAAGAATCATCATCAGAGGAGCTGATGAAATAATGTTTGTGAAAGATAAACATGAACATGTTTAACAAAACGTGAGTCCTTTCCAAGTGCTTTAATTGTTTCATACCTTGCTATTAGAGAATTTCCTCAGTTTTCTGCATTAGCAGTGAACAAGAAAACAAACGCATATACATCCTGTATGAACAAAGCCCAAACAACTGGTCAACCCAAATGCCCACGGAGCAATGGTCCTTGTGAGGTTATTGGCAATGCTAGCTGAAAAGGCAGCCCTGCTCTATACACTTGCAGGAGCTTTTGCTATTTAGCTATTCCCTTCCCATCAAAAACAGGTCTGGGCAGGAATATAGATACTTTCCTAAGCAGTGGAACCCTGAATTTTTCCTGTGGCTCTTAGGCCTGCCCTCCTGTAGGAAGTTCAGGTAGAGCCTGCCCCAATCTGAGTTCTGCTCAATGTGATGCCTGGGACACTAAGGTTTCATTGTCAAGCATTGAGGACCCTACAGGATCCTGCTCCCCAGCCTTGGCCAAGCAAGTGTCCTCGGGGAAGCAGAGTCTTCCAGTCTAGTTTCTAAAGAGGTTACACACTGAGAAGTTGCTGCTGATGAGCTGTGGTTTCCTGAATTGGCTCGCCCAGTACTGTCATGTCAGTGAAGGCGGAAGGCAGGCCTACCACTGATCCACGTACAGATTCCCTTTCTCATTGCCTGGTTGCCTCTGATTCAAATGCGGAAGCTAATTTAACTTCACATTTCCAGTAAGTAAAGTCAACTCATGTCACTGATTTTACATAAGGACTAGCTTCCAGAATGGCATTTCCCAAAATTCTAGAGAAGAGATATTTTTAGATTATCATGTGGTTTCATGAACTTGATCCAACACACACATATGATATTCATGAATGCCTGGTGGTGCCATAAGAAATCCGTGACAGCATCCATGTCTTCAGGAAGTTCACAGGCTTTTGAGATCAGCCATCCGAAAATAATACAGGACAGCGGCAGATACGCTCATGAAGCAGGAACTTAGTTCCTCTCTGTAGCTGCTTATCTTCTTTTCAACTTGTCATTTGAAATCTATTTCCCCCACTAAGCCCACAAGGATTTAAAAAAAAGACACAGACGGTATGGATCTTGGTCTCCAGGGACAAGTAAGAGGATCTCATGACACAGAAGTGCAGGCAACAAGAAGTAAGTGGCTAGAGACAAGTTGTCAGTCCTGGACGCGCCTGCAAAAGTCCCTCCTTCCTCTTTCTCTCCATCTTCTCCTCACTCCGATATTTCTGACCTCCAGTAATTTGTAATCCTTTGATGTCACCAAGATGGCCTTCTGCTTACTTAAGTCTCAGATGATGTCTTCTCAAGATATGCACCTTATGCTACATCAGCTGCAGATACTGGCTATAGGGAGTTTTCAAAGGCAGAGCATCTATTCATTTCTAAGATATCTTTCTGTAATAGTCATCCTTTAGTTGGTGTAGTAACTCTTGAGCCCAAAGTTTATAGCATTATAAATACTGAAATATGTTGTCTCAGACTATTAATTGGATGCTCTTGTTTTCAGTAGTGGCTGCTGAATCTTAACCTGCAGAACTTAGCCCAGTATCCCATCAGGAATGTGGACCGAATTGAGTCCAGTTATCAGTGATGCATCTAAACAATATATCTGACTGACTTTCTGACAACGTGTCTACAATCCTAAGGAATCTTATAATTTTTAAATAGAGAGACATTTGAACTTAGAGAAAATCAGAAAGAAAACTCCAATATCTTAAACCTCAGGGAAGCAGATAACTTTAAAATCCTCACAGCACTGAACAAGCAGTCGTGGCATTATAGGAAACAAGCCCTGTTATCAGTGTTTCTGCACATAGGAGGTGATAGCAAAGTTCCTAACCCTCTGCATTCTTTGAAACAAAATTGCAGTATTTAGAGATGACACTCTTGGCTGTTCTGGAAAGCAATTTTGACACCTGCTGTGATTGAAATGAAGATCAACAAAACTCTCCAGATAATGTGTTCAGGTCACTGCTGTCTGGGTCTTTGTCCTCTCGTTGTCACCGGAAAGAAATTTGAACCTGGAAAATTAGACATCAACAGAAAAGTTATGGCTCCAGATATCTAGTATTTCTCCTTCAGAGATTATGGGGCTACAGAGGAAAGGGATTGAAGATATATAGTGTACCTAAGGAGAGTCACCTGGAGAGAAAACTTTCTCTCAGGCTTTCACAGAGAGCAAATTGGTCAAGCAATGGCCGACTCTTCCGGATGGATGACACTGACGACAGTTCTACAGTGCACTGTACACAGTTTCAAAGTAAATCCTGAGGGGATCTGACTACCCTTGTCAGATACAAAAGTTACCTGTTTTGCTATACAGATCTTGCTTTAACTTGCCCTTAACCACCCAGCAGAAAAATTTAACCATGAGGCATAAAACGTAAAGCTAGATTAGTATGCTGAGTTATAAAAGGCTTGAATCAATAGTTTCTGAAATTGTCAGTTTTGTCAATAACCCACTATGATTATGGAACATTGGATTATGTATACAACTACTTTCTCTTAGTTCAAAGAGAAAAGTTTTGTGTACCAATAATGATGGGAAGAATTATCATATGCACACCCTATGCTCTGTATAACTACTAGGACAACAATATGCATTGTATCAAACATTCGGAATGTACTACTAATGTGTTTTGAAACTGTCACATTGTTATTTCTTATTAAAAGTAATAAAAAGCAATTAAAAATAGTAATAATAATAGTTCTCCTTCACCCATCTAATGCATTTGTAGGCCCAGGCCACAGGAACATCTGTGCATGGATTTTAACCAGGCCTTCAAGCAAAGCAGCACCAAGCCTCGCCCACAGGTGGGAGGTCCCCACTTGGTGCCTGGCTCAGCCACACGATGCAGACTTGGTCCTGATTGTTGGTGTATTCCTGACAATGAGCATTTGGTCCTGTTATCCTTTACCATGGAAATGCATCAGCAAGAATTCAGTTGCTAAATTAGGTTGGATTTTTCCAAAATCATTCTTGTCTGAACAGCACAGGTTTAAGATACCTAAACATGCAAATTCAGTGTGTGAGATTTTTGTCTCCCAGACACATGGTCAATGGATTTTTTGAAGTACCAAATATACAGCTTCTACCTTGGGCTTTGAGACATAATTATCATCTGACTGAATATATAGCCAAGCAAAAGATGTGTTGTATTACTATATTCTGCTTAATAGGGAGTTAAGGACAAAAAAAATGTATTATTTTAAAAAGACGAGAATACTCTTTTCACTTTGTTTTTGAACCTTCTAGCAAAAAGTTTTTGGTTTGCACTAAAAAAATGTCGTCTCTGTGTTCCAAGGACAGCCAGGGCCTGTGGAGCTGAAACTGGTGAATGAGGTTGTCCTCCGTCTCAGGCTTTCTTTCTTCTAATGATTTTGCTTTCCTCTCACGCAGGGATTTGAGTTTGGGCTAACTTGACGTCTATTTTCCAAGACAAGCAAGACCTCAGCGTGGCATGCAGTGGCCCTGCTGGCCCTTTCCTGCAAGGTCCTGCAGGAGGTCACTTTTAAGGATGTCAGCACCGGAGGCTCTCTGGATCCCCATCCTCCTGTATTTTCCTCCTGTGCTTGATGTCTGTCCTGGAGTTGCTAGACCCACAGGTGGCTGCTGCTGCTCCAGGAGTCAAGTCGCAGATGCTCAGATGCAAGCATGGCTTTCTGCGCCCTGGAAGCTATGACGGGCCTTTTCATCCAGACCGCTGAGAGTTTTTGCCAGGGGACCTTTCTAGAGAAAGACCAGAGCTGGAAAGAGGAAGATGAGACTCGCACGACTTCAGTGGTTTGCTCTGAACCCAGCGCTTGTCCTCACCGCAGCAGTGACAATTCATCTCACAGGAGTGCAGGGCAGTGTACAGCTGTCTCCCAAGGCATGCTCAGTGAGACTATTGCTCCTCCTCGGAGATCTCAGACCAATCAGCAGCTTTCCTTTTCCCAGAGGCCTGTACCCGAGACCCAGGAGCCCCTTCTTCCAGCTCAAGCTCCTCTTCTCTGGGGTCCCAGTTCTAATTCTGAGGCCCTTCCTCTAAATTAATCCTAGGGCCAGCCAAATAGCTCAGCGGATTATAGCACCTGCAAGCAGGTACACAGGCCAGAGGTTCAATACCCAGGGCCTGCTGTGCTGGCCCTGGCCCCCAGGGCACCCTGAGATGGCAGTTAAGCCTGGACTTGGTAGTACATGCCTGTAATCCCAGCTCTTGGGAGGCTGTAAGCAGGCAGATCACTATAAGCCCGATCTAGTAGTGAGACCCTGAACTCCCTGTAGGCTCTTCCCTAAAAAAACATAGAAAAAAAATAATTAATTCATTGACTAATCTGAATAATAGATTTGATGATGAAAATATGTAATACAACAACCATTGTTAAATCTTTATTCTTGTTTTGGAACTCTGTATCATGTGTACCGTCACTTGTTACTCTGTTTTTGTCTTTGTTTCTGCTATTTGTTTTTACTCGTCAAATTAAACAAAAAATAATTGAATAAATTGTAGATTTGGGGTTTGTAGCATGATGTTTTGGTACATGCATAGAACATGGAATTGTTCTCTCAAGTTAACTAACAAATCCATCACCTGACATATTTGTTAATTTGTGTGGTGAAAACATGTGAAATCTCTTTTAACAATCTTAAAGTAGATAATGCATAATTTCTTATGTAGTCTCCATTCTGTACCACAGTTAGGCATGCGCTTAACTGAAATTTTGTATCCTTTATCCGCGCCATCTTCCCCCTACCCCAGCCCCTCTCTACTGAGCTTCCTACTCTCCACTGCTATGAGTCTATCAACCTCAGATTTTATATATGGGTGACATTCTGTATTCAGCCTCTTGAATCTGGTTTATTTCTCTTCCCATAATGCACCAAGGGCTGAAATAGACTTTTCATGAAGTGAAACATACAGAATGGCCAACGGACATGTGAACAATGGTCCTCATTGCTGACCGCCACACAAATACAAACTAAGACCGCGGTGAGAGGCCATCTTGTACTTGTCCTAACGGCCATTGCTACAAGAACAGAGCTGTGCTGGTGGTGAGCCACAGAACGTGAAGCTGTTAGGCGCCACAGGTGGGGTGCGCATGAGCACAGTGCTGTGGAGCAGTGGGTAGGAGCGACGAATTCGTCCACCATGGAAGCTTCTCTCTGAAATTCATTGGTCCAGATTTTAGTTAGCACCCTGGAGCCCGATCATTAAAACTGGTCCAGATGAAGAAATCCAGGGAATCCCCAGGAGGTGTTCTGTCGGTCACAGCCCTCATTTACTCCTAATTGGTAAACATTCATGCTTTCCACACGGAATCATTCTCCATTTGTTGAGGCTCAGCCCAGGGGGCCAATCAGAGGGAGAGGCAGAAGAAATGAGTTTCCACCCAGTCTAATGGAAATCTCAGCTTTCCAGGCAGAGAGGGGCATTTCTCCATTAATCAAAAGATGCTCCTCTTTCATCGCCGTGAGACTATGCTACCTGAGAACTCTGGGCTATTGGGAATGCAACACTGAGGACCAGTCACTGGGTGAAAAACTCAGAAAAATCAGAGATTAAAGCTATCCTTTTCTGCAAGCCTATTATGGTGTTTCTATTTATTTCCCCTCTTCCCAAGACTCACGGTAAGTTAAGTCCACATTCCATGTTCACTGGTCCAGAACAGCTGGAGATAAATGTATTTTGGGGGGCTTTTTAAATTTAAATAGAATTTTTTTTAAAGTATAATGCAGCA
>PVJA010049192.1:0-13848 GCA_004027025.1 Myocastor coypus
TCTCTCTCTCTCTCTCTCTCTCTCTCTCTCTCTCTCTCTCTCTCTCTCTCTCTCTCTCTTTTTCTTTTTTCAGAACTGGGGATCAAACTCAGGACCTGGCACTTGCCAGGCAGGCACTTGTGCCCCTGAGCTATCTCCCCAGCCCCTGATTTTGCTTCTCTGATCAACTAGAACCTAGAATAATGGCTGGTACACGGTTAACATCTGTTGTACACATGAGTAAGTAAAGTCTAAATCCCTGCATAGGAAGAGAAATGCTTCCCTTATGAACGCACACTGTCCTGGGCTGATGCCCTACCCTGCCTGTAGTCCTGCACAGCTGGGGTCCAACCCAGGGCCTCACTTAGGGTAGGCAAGAATCCTAGCTCTGAGCTACCTGCCCTAGCCCACAGTATAGCTCCCTTAATTTTAGCTAGTTATTTTGGTGATACATGACATATTCATACATTTAAATGATGTCTTACTGGCTTTTCTTGACCAAACAAACACTTCCTTTAGGGATGCAGGCCAGCCAGGCGTTGTCCCAGTTAGGAGCTGCGCCCTTTCCACACACTACTACTCATCAGTGCAGCCAGCACTGTCCTCACTGAAGTGTCAGACACACTGGGGCCAAATTTTGTCAGAAATCCGAGCCCAAGCATGCAAGCTTTCCACTCCCCTCAGTGTTGTACTGAGGATGACGTCAAGCCTGTGTCCTTGAACTCTGTGCTAAGAACGCCAGACCTTTCCTCTTATGCTGCTAGAGATGGTCTCACAAGATGTATCCTGCTACTGGTGTAGGCAGCTGAATTAGATAGAAATATTGCAGGCACTAGACAGCGCCAGGCCCTCAAGGAGACAGCAGGGAAGACAAGATATGTTGAAACTGTGACAGAGACAAATGCTCCTGCCTTGGGCCAGACCTAGAGACCACAGAGGGAACAAATGCTCCCCTCCCTGAAGATAAGCATCGGGTCCATCCTCACCTAGAGGAAGCCAGCAAGAGTCAGTCATCCCACTGCTACCGGCAGACTACTGGATAAGCTCCTGCTCTCTTAGTGCTCACTTCCTATGTGACTCTCTTCCCTGTTTGGCTCTGGCTTTAATCAACTTTACCTGAACAATGGTGCTTGTCATCTCATTGGTTGACCATGGCTTGGTCCCGCCTCATGCCCACCTAAGCAAGTTCCCATGGTTTCCACCTTAGACCCGCCTCACCACATGGTTTTCAAAGTCCCTGGAAGAGACAGCTTTCCGGAGACAGCCTGCTTGATGCCCCTTCTGTCCCTCTCAATATTCTGCTCTTAACCTCCATTTGTTCCTAAGAGTCATCCTTCAGTTTTAGAGAACATGAATTTGTCCTAGGTACCTTTTGGGTTGGGGGTTTCATTTCCCCTGTATCAGGAGGCAAAGCATGAACAATTATAAGCAATGGGCAAACACATATCAACGTTTGAAGCATAAGACTAGTTACCTAAATAAGTCCCAATCCAGAATCGTTACATGGGGAAATAAAGCTTCTGTCTGAGAGGGACAGAAGGGGGGTGTGAGCAGGTTATCCCCAGGAAAATGTCTCTGTCTGTCTGTCTCTCTCTCTCTCTCTCTCTCTCTCTCTTTCTCTCTCTCTCTCTCTTGGTGGGACCAGGGTTCAAACTTACCAAACTTACAACCTTGCACTTGCCAGGCAGGCACTTGTGCCACAGAGCTATCTCCCCAGCCCCCAGGAAGCTGTCTCTTCCAGGGACTTTTATAGAGTAAAACCATGTGGTGAGGTGGGCCTAACGTGGAAACCATGGGAAACTGCTTAGGTGGGCATGAAGCGGGACCAAACCATGGTCAACCAATGAGAGTACAAGCAACATTGCTCAGGTAAAGTTGACTAAATCCAAAACCGACACTAAGAGGCTTAGGCATTTTATACACCCTCCAGCTGTCTTCCAGAGTGAGTTTAGATCGCCTTCCCCTGGTAACTACTGATGGTGGGCACTCCACGTGCCTGTTGACCATTTGTGTCTTTTTTTCTGAAGTGGTCTGCTGAAATATTTTGCTCTTTTTTTTTTTTTTTTTTTTTTTTTTTTTTTTTTTTTTTTTTTTTTGGCTTTTTGAGACAGGGTCTCACTATGCAGCTCAGGCTGGCCTTGAGCTCACTTTTGTAGCCCAGGCTGGTCTCAAACTCGCACTGATCCTCCTGCCTCAGCCTCCCAAGTGCTGGGATTACAGGCATGTGCCACCACGGCTGGCTATATTGCTCATTTTTAAGCTGTGTTTTTGTCTTATTGAATTGTAGAGTATTATCTTTTCATGTGACAATAAAAAACTTTATATGTTAAAAAAAATCCAAAACCCAATGGGGAAGAGAGTCACACAGCAAGCAGGCACAAATAGAGAGCAGGAGCTTATCCAGTAGTCTGCCGGTAGCCCTTGGATGACTGACTCTTGCTGGCTTCCTGGAGGTGAGTATGGACTGGATGCTTATCTTCAGGGAGGGGAGCATTTGCTCGCTCTGGGGTCTCTAGGTCGCCCCAAGGCCGACGCACCCGTCTCTCTCACAGCCAACAATGTATCTTGTCTTTCCTGCTGTCTGCTTGAGGGCCCTAGCCCTGTCTGACTGCCTGTAACATTTCTATCTAATTTAGCTGCCTACAATACTACTGGTGGCAAGATGTGTAGCTAATTGCAAAAGGTGCGACCTGAAAGTAGAGGCTACTGTGCTTGCTCTAAAGAGAATGCGTCTCTTCCCTCTGCGCTCCCGAGCCAGTACACTGCAATGAGAGGGCGGTTTTAGCCCAGGGCGCTTCCGCCTGTAATAAAATTGGGGCCTCTGAGTCCCTCGCCTGAGCTCTTCCCTGCTTCGGTTATGCAAGCAAACCCAACACAAACTCCCTGCGCTGACCAACGATCTAATAAAGGGCAGACAAAGATCCATCTTCCCAGGGCAATAAAATGAAATCAAAATCAACCACCGACCATCCATCAGAGAAACAAGATTCTGGGGTGGGAGCTGAGTGTCTGAACAACCTAAGTATAGCACTTTCACCAGGGCTCTGTTATTCTCCACGACACTGTCCAGACCTCTAGGTCACAGGGGGACACGTGTCTGATGCTCACGCGTGGCCACCCGAGTGGTGTGAGTTACACCAGGACATTCTCCTCAGAGGGTGTCTCCGAGGGTTGACCCAGCTCGCCTGCCGCCATCATGCGCCACCTGTGGGTGCCCCTTCCAGTACTGAAGATCCCCTTCCTCTCACCAACAGCCTTAGGGACGAATCTGCCCTGTAGAGCCCAACTTGGGTAGAACCGTCTGTGACATCCCCAGTGAAGTAGGTAATAGGCTGCCTATGGTTTCATATAAATCACCCAGCAATCTCTGATTTTGAAAATTACAAGGACATCTGGGGGACAAAAAGCCTGTCTTTCATACTTGGGGACTTTTATTACTGTTAAGGGGGACATTCTGTCTGCAAAAACGAGTGACTATGGAGCTCAGAGATAACGCAATTTAAAACTTGTGGCTTTAATTTGGGGCCCTAAGTCTGAGGAGAAAAGAAATAGTCCACAGCTAAGGAACAACTTCACAGCTGATGTTTAGCTCAGGGATGAGCTAGCGTCACCTCACACTGTCCTACTTGTCTCCACTTGGGAAATAACAATGTATTTACCGGGCTCCGTGACATGTTGGCACCTGCATTTAAACAAGAGCTGGAAGAGGCCTGAACTAAGGGGACGCTTTTCCAGGCAGGATTACCACGGTCGGTGTCACCTGCCAGAGCCAGGCTGCGCCTCTGCCCCTCGCCAGGGCAGCGCTGCGCGTCCTGTCCTTGGCGCCTGGTGCCCAGCGAGGCTTCCTTTGCTGTCTCCTTCCTTCTCCTCCTCACCGTGCTCCCGTCCCCTCCTCCCCGGAGTCGGAAGAAACGGCCCCAGGCTCAGGCTTGAGCCTCTGCTGCCCATGACGGCAGCTCAGGTGTCCTGTCACCTCCTTGGCCACTGTGGTGAGCCCACCTGTCTCCCCTCTAGTGACTCAAAATGACCTGCGGCTCCCGCACATCAAGCGCGACGTCACGTAACTCTGTTGCGTTCTTTGTGCTGGTCTGGTCTCTAAAGCTCCTCTCTCACCTTTTTCTTTTCCTTTCCTTTATCTCTGGGTTAGTAACTGTGAAATATAACACAAATGCATCCAAGTCAGTAGTATATTATACCTTAATGAATAAAGTCAATACTTTCACCCTGAAACTTTTAAATACCAAGTTTGAGACTCTTGATTTTATTCAGTATTAAAATTTAAAATTTGGGGGCAACCCTTCTGCTCTCCTCTTGGACAGAAGCTTTCTTGCCCAATACTCTATTCTCTTTTGTTTGTTTGTTTGTTTGTTTATGGCCGGCTCAGCCTGCCCTGGAGGTGGGGCTGGCACAGCATGCGGTGCCAGGAATCAACCTCGGTCCCTGCGGCCACCTAAACTCTCCTAAGCAGGTGCTTAGACCACTGAACCATCCTACCGGCCCCTCGTTTCTTTTCCAAGCCAGCGCTGGTGGAGGTTTTCTTTCATTCCAGGGCACACTCATCTGGCTTGTCGTCCAGATACGTGTCCGTAAGCTCTCCTCCTGTGCAGACAACTGGCCAGCTGTGAAAAGGGTTCTTCCCCACTTCCCCTGGCAGAGACCAAACTACTTAAAAATCTCCTTGCTGTGACCTGGAAGTTTCCTGGGAATGATCCCAACCCACATCTTCCGTCTCCCAACCTGGCACTTCACCGCCCACGTGAGGCTTTGCGTGCGGGGGCAGGCTGCGTGGCCACAGCAGGGACTGTGCGGCGCTGACTCCAGGGTGTCTGAGAAGTCGGCTCACTCTGTCCTCTGAAGACCGGGCCTTCTACATTTCCTCTTTCAGAAATCCACCCATGTTGCTCCATGTCGCCGGCTCATTCTCATTCCTCAGCACGATTCCTGGCATCTTCACAATACAGGCGTGACTGAAATATGCAGTGAATGTCTCGATTAAAAATGTTTCCACAGCAGCTGGGTGTGGTGGCTCACGCCTGTAATCCCAACACTTGGGAGACTGAGGCAGGAGGATCTGTGCAAGTTCAAGACCAGCCTGGGCTACAAAACTGAGCTCAAGGCCAGCCTGACCTGCATAGCGAGACCCTGTCTCAAAAAGGCTAAATAAATAAATAAATAAATAAATAAATAAAAATGTTTCCACAGGATACCGGCTCAATGGTCTAGGAAAGCTTAGGCAGCTGCAGGGACCACAGTTCGACCCCCAGCACCACATGCTGCGCCAGCCCTGCCTTAGGGCAGGCTGAGCCAGCCATAAAAATAAATAAATAAGCAAAAGTTCTGAAACAAGAAAATAAATAAATAAATAATTCTTTTTTTTTTTTTTGGTGGGACCAGGGTTCGAACTCACGACCTTGCACTTGCCCAGCAGGCACTTGTGCCTCGGAGCTATCTCCCCAGCCCCAATAAAAAATTCTTTTAAAAAATGTTTCCAGAGGGGCCCGGTGGGATGGCTCAGTGGTCTAAAGCGCCTGCTTGGGGAAGCTTGGGCGGCTTCAGGGACCGCGGTTCGATTCCCGGCACCACATGCTGAGCCAGCCCTACCCTCGGGGCGGGCTGAGCCGGCCATGAAAATGAGTGAATAAACAAACAAAGGTTCTGAAACAAGAAAAAAAAAAAATAAATAAAAATAAATAATTAAAAAAAAAAAAAATGTTTCCAGAGCCGGGCATGGTAGCTCACGCCTGTAATCCCAGCACTCGAGGCTGAGGCAGGAGGATTGGTGTGAGTTCAGACCAGCCTGGGCTATGAAAGTGAGCTCAAGGCCATCCTGACCTGCATAGCGAGACCCTGTCTCAAAAAGACAAAAAAATTTAAAAAATAAAAAATGTTTCCATAGTAAAAGATAATGGCATTCATTGCCCCAAAATATGCCCCTTTGCTTCACACAGAATTGTCCTGATGCTCCTGCCACTGCCTGAGGCTCCTCCGGAGCTCCTCCTCTGGGCACTCTGGGAGTTGTGAGCAAACAGCGTGAAGGCTGCTGTCCAGCGCCATGTGGCATTATGAACACTGAAAGAAACACTCTTTTATGTCTTTTTTTGAAAATTACTTTTATTTAGAATAGACCTTGATTTTTAAAGTGTGTTTATAGTACCTATGGAAACAATCATAACACTTTTCAAGTAGAATATTATTTATATTAATGAATTTCTAGATATTGAACCGTCTTTGCATGCCTGAAACAATTTTACATAGTTGTGATATAGCTCACTGTTTAATTTCATTTGTTAATATTTTGTTTAGTATTTTTGCCTTGATATGCAAAAAAGAAGTTTATTGGTTGTTTTGTATAATGTTCATCAGATTTTAGTTTCAGTATTTTTCACTTAAAATTGTGAAGTGATCCTTTTCTATACTTTGGGATTACAGGTCTTTCAAGTTCCATTTTCAGCCATCTTGGGCAATTTTTTTTTTAAAGAATTATTTTATTTTTTCTTGTTTCAGAACTTTTGTTTGTTTATTTTTATGGCTGGCTCAGCCTGCCCTGAGGGCAGGGCTGGTGCAGCATGTGGTGACGGGGATCAAACTGCAGTCCCTGCAGCCACCCAAGCTTTCCTAAGCAGGCGCTTTAGACCACTGAACCATCCTGCCAGGCCCCTGTCTTGGGCAATTTTTATAAAGTTTCCTTGTTTGAAAATAAAGGTACTATCCAGTATTTTCCTTGCTTTCATAATGATGGCAGAATTAAATGCGGCACTTAATACTCCTGAGGATAAACAAAGTTCCACATTTCTTTTATTTTTATTATCTTTTTTAAAGTTTTTAATACAGAGTCTACAGGGTCTCACTACACAAATTGGACTCATGGTGAGCCTCCTGTTTTCAGCTTCCCAAGCACTGGGATTACAGGTGCGCGCCACCATGCCCAGTCTCAACCACCATCTCAATGCACCCCAGGGGCAGGGCCAGCACAGCTTGTGGTGTCAGGGATCAAACCCAGCCACTGAGCTCTGCCTAAGCAAGAGCTTTAGTCTGCTGAGCTATCTGGCCAGCCCTAGGGGAGTTTTCTAATATTTGTTTGTCACACCAAACTACAATCTACCTGGAGGAAGGAACCAGGTTTATCCTGTTCTTAGCTGTATTTTCAGCATCCATCAAAATGGAGAGTGGTAACAGAACTTAGTTTCTGTTGGATAAATGCGTGGGTGGACAGGTGAATCAAAAAAGTTAGATAGTCAGCCAGTGAATGAACAGAAGACTAGCGGCTAGACTTCAGAGAGGAGCCTGAAGGAACACATGTGATTTTCCCTGCAAGGAAAGATACACTCCTATTAGAAATAGCGTGGGTAGCGGGCAAACAGAAAATAAAGTGACCCTCGCTTACTCCTCAGGCTCCTGGGACTCATTCAGACTATCCCACCACTGCTTTGCCAGCACAACCTTCGGGGCTGTCTGGACCCCTGCAGGCAAGTGAGGGAGCGTTTCCTCTCTCCGTCAGCCTCCTCCCACCCTTGGACAATCTAAGGCTTCAGCCAGCTGTGTCCCCTTCAGTCTTGCTTTGCTGGGTAACTAAGCCACAGAAGCCTACTCTCTTGGAAAAATACTATGCTTTGTCTGACATTTCAACATTACTATCAGCACTATTATTTGTTTTCTTGTAATTTTTCAAAATCTCCTGGGCAGTCCTTATGAATTTTTAAGATATTTTCAAATTATTCTGATAACAGAAAATACTGAGATTCTGTACATCAAAAATTAATAAAACATTGATGAAAGTGAATGTGCTGGCCTGGCCTGAGAGAGCCCAGCAGCCTGACGCCCCTGCTCAGGCAGGGCACAGTGGCTGGGGTCCATCCTCCATCCTTGGTGTGGGGCCGGCACACCCCGCGGGCCGCGCCGGGATGGCACGGTGGCACAGGCCTGTGATCGCAGCGCTTGGGAGGCTGAAAGCAAGAGAATCACTAGAAGTCCCATCTACGGAGTGAGACCCTGTAGACCCTGTAGACCCTGTAGACCCTGTCCTACACTACAGAAGAAAAAAAAAATACTATCAGCTTTCCCTGGCCACAAAGAAAGTTAAAAGGGCAGAGTAGAGTTTGCACTTGGAGGGCAGGTGTGCTTGGAGAAGTTTCTGAGAGTAACCCTGCCCACGGAGGGTAACCCTCCTGCCCCTGGTAGTATTCTGTGCCTCCGCTGAATTGTTTTTCCAGTTCAGGCTTAAGCAGACGGAAAGTTGTGTGAGGCTTACATTATACTGCCTTCGAATTTTCTTTTTCTTCCTTCTAGTTCTCAAGTTTCCTTTTCAGGGGCTGAGAAAGAGGACGTAGCAGTATTCTGTGTTCCTGCCTGTGGAAGGCCAGATTAGTTCAGTTCAGTTCAGTCTGCATTTAACAAATGCCTACTGTGTGTTTGGGAAATGAACGTGGGCAAATCTAAGGCCTGGCTTTAACTAGGAAAAGAAGGGACTTGGTAACCTCTCTGAACAAACATAAATTAATATAGAGATGGTCGAGATAACTAGTATTTCTGTCATTTGTAAAATCCCTTTTCATACATGTTCTGGGTTTTGTGACATTAGCTCTTGGGGCAGGGTTGTCCTCTCATCTCAGTTTACCCTACGACTGGAGGTCAGACAGATAATGCAACTTTTGGAGCTGAAGCCGGGGTCCCTACAGTGTTTGTATATGTTCTAGACATAAAGAATATGTTGTACATGGTAACACTAAAAACTGAAGAACCTCAATGTAAAAAAAAACACACTATTCTGTTAATGAGGAAAAGCTATTTTTTCCCAAAGAGCCAACCAGTCTGACATTTAGATTTTATTTTTCCACCCTTCTCTGTCAATTTTGAGGGATCCCTTTCCTCTCCTTCACTCTTAAGAGTAGCAGAAGAGAGCGTGGCTCTTTTCTTTCTTTCTTTCTCTCTCTCTCATGTTTTTTAGTACGGGTCTGCAGGGCCTCACTAGGCAGATGGACTCTAGTGACGCACCTGTGCTCAGCCTCCCAAGAGCTGGGATTACAGGCGAGCTCCACCACGTCCGGTCCCAATCCCTGTCTCAGCACACCCTGGGGGGCAGGGCTGGGGATCGAACCCCTGGGCTGCGTGTGCTTAAGCAGGCACTTTAATCCACTGAGCTATCTGCCCAGCCCTGGCTCTTTCCTTTTTCTTTGGTGACAGGAGAACTTATTTGGAAAGAGTCCTTCCTTATGTAAGTCACCTTTCTGTAGGACAGGGGTCAAGAAAACCACCATCAACACTAGCCAGGTGGCCCTTGGCAGAGAAAAGTCTGAAACCGGAGAGTATTTGATGGGTTCCAGCCATCAGCCAGAAAACTGTTATGAAAGGCTTCGCGTTACACTGCGGCTGCCCTGCCCGGCAGAACTCCTCCCCTCCAGCATGCTGTCACTCAGAGGATGCACCCAAACTCTGGAAAGTACTTGGAGCCAGCGGGGAAAGGAAGCTTTACACGCCAAGAAGGATTCACACACTCAAAGGTCAGGACACCAGGTCCCAGAACCGGGCCCGCTGCATGGCCTGCACCTACCCCGTCTGGGTAGGCGTTCGTGCCGTGCAGCGACAGCAACATCCGCACGACCATAACATCATTCTCCAGTTTCTAGCTCAAGTGTATGCCAGCATCCGAAAATAGGAAGGCCAGCCACACTACCAATCAGCACCACCTAGGAGACGCTTCCTGAGTGCAGAACCAGAGTCAGCAGAGGAGGAAAAGGTAACGACCTCAAAGCCTTATAGGAATAGGAGACATAGAATAACAATAATTTTTAAAATCCCCCATAGAAGCACTTGAAATTAAATATAAAGAGCAGAAACAACCAACTGTAATATAGAGAAATGGAATCTAGTTATGGAATGCAAGATTCATGGGATGTGCTGAAAAGCATGTTGGGGGCTTTGGCATCTTTAAAACAAATTTTACAGGGGTGGAGGGGAATAATCCTCTCTTGGCCTGAATGGAAAATTGGGATCTAACAATCCTTTAAGCAATGTCCACTTTAAATCAACAAGACAGTCTAGATTTAGTAATTAGAAAGAATCCAGTTCAAAACGGTAACCGAATCTTCTGTCTTCATTTTCAGCTGTCACTGTACTGCGGCACTCCCCACTGAGGTAGAAGGCCTGGGGCTGGTGGTCACCGGCTGTAGCTCTCTCCTAACCTTACCCTCCTGCCCCAGCTAATGCCACCTGACGTGCTGAGTGAGAGCGGGAGGAGGCGTGCGGCTGAGGGCAAGGGAGGTTCTCCTGTAGGCTAGGTCTGTATCTGGCTGGCTGTAGAAGCCGATTTGGTCCTTAAAGGGAGCTTTCAAACGTTGCCTGGATGGGTGTGAGGGTGATCTGGCTGCGACATCTGTCACCCCATTGATCGCCAGGGTTGATTCGGCTGATCTGGCTGGCTAGCCGGGTGTCCCTTTCCTCCCTCAACGATCCATGTGCGTCCCTCCGGAAGCGGCGCGCTCGGTCGAAGAGGACGACCACCCCTGGTAGACGAGGACCGTTCCTCGGTCAAGGGTATATAAGTAGCTGCGCTCCCCTGCTAGAACCTCCAAACAAGCTCTAAGGTTGCCTGGAGATTCTCGTGGTCAGAGTACAGACCCAGGATGCTCCCTGAGGCCTATGGGCTGGGTGCTTGTGCAGACGCGGGGCTTTGGGAGGAGGCTGGGTTACCCGGATGCTGCTGTCACTGCACATTACTCCACGGATGGATTCACAATTGGGGCATACCCTTAAGAGCTGCTCCCTGCAAGTTGGTCCTAAGTTCCATGGCCTCCAATAATGCCACCTAACATGCTGAAAGCCAACAATACATCCATTAGCAGCGGTCCCTCACGTGAGTCCCTGTGGCCCAGATGAGACAGATGCAGGTGGTGGCCTGTGATACCTAGAGCAATACGAGACAAGCCCAACTGATATCCCAAGAAGTGGGAAACAAGAAGCAGAGCCCAGAGAGGGCTGCTGTCATAAGTCCCGGAAAGCTGGGATTCAAGGCTACAGATGGCAGCTTCTCTGGCTGGCGCCCTGTTTGTTGACCTCCTGCTTGGGATGTTAAGGGTCGCCTCCTCCCCTGCTCGATTTTTTGTGTTAGCGTCTGAGTGAGCCTAGTGTTAGGTAAATGGTAGAAGACATAGCGATTTGTAATCTGAATTCACCAAAGTAGTTTTGCACATTCCTTAGCCTGCTTTTAGCCCTCAATAAAGGTGAGCTGTTTCTGCAGCTCTGGGCTCACTCAGAGAGAGACCTCAGTGAGCCCTCTGAAGCATATCGTGGGGTCTTCTCGTTGTTTCTTTCGGCACCGACTCACAACATACGACAATAACCTCTGGATTCTAAGATTCCTGTGTTCATCTCTAGCTTCTAGTTACTGGGTCCCTTCAGGCTCCTAGATCTGCCTTTTGAGTAGATCAAAGGCAACCCTGCCTTGTGTGTCTCCTCCAAGGCCCACATGTAGTGCAGGGAAACATATGCATTTGTTGACCCTGGTGCATAGGAAAGTGCTAGTGTGGTCTCTGCTTCATAACGCTCCCTCCTTATACTCTTGATATCATCAGGTAAAACCGTTCTTCACATTGACTTTGTACTTAAAAACTTTCTTTTTTTTTTTGTCTTTTTGAGACAGAGTCTTGCTATGCAGTTGAGGCTGGTCCTGTGCTCACTTTTGTAGCCCAGGCTGGTCTTGAACTCACACCAATCCTCCTGCCTCAGCCTCCTGAGTGCTGGGATTACAGGCGTGAGCCACCACGCCCGGCAAAAACTTTCTTTTTATTATGTATTTGGTATGGGGTCTCAGTACTCAGCTCAGACTCGTGGGGATGCTCCTGTTTTTAGCCTCCCAGTGCTGGAGCTGTAGGCTTGCGCCACCACTCCCGGTCTCCGTGGTTCAGCAAGCCTGGAGGCAGGGCCACTGGGGCACGTGGTGCTGGGGATCGAACCTGGTCCCTGCACTTGCCTTAGCAGGTGCTTAGTCCTCTGAGCCATCTCGCCAACCCTAGTACCCTTTTCTGAGTAACCATCTTTAATTGGAACTGGTAACGAGCCTATGCTCCTCGCACACCGTCACATCAGGAGCTTCGTCTCTCCGTCTCTTGTCTTCATATGCAGCTGAGCACAGAGGCTGGCGGGTGCCCAGGAAATGGTGACTGCATGGATCTTATGCAGCCTTTGCTGTGCAGTGGACTCTTAAGATGCTTCAAAATAACCGGTGTGGGCCGCTCACTTACCGCTCCTGGGCAGACTCCAATCAATAACTGTTACATCAATTACATGCCGATAACACTCCAGAACTTCTTGCACACCCTAGCATTGGCCAACCAAGAAATGCAAGAAATGAAACAGTAAGTAGGGAAATTTATTCTTTTCAAGAAAGAAATGGAGGGGCTAGCGAGCTAGCTCCGTGGCACAAGCGCCTGCCTGGCAAGTGCAAGGTCATGAGTTTGAACCCCAGTCCCACAAAAAAAAAAAAAAAAAGGATAAATTCACATTAGCTCTTTCAGGTTTTGGGAAAAGCTATGAGATGCCAAATTAAGTCTTCAGAAAAAAAAATCATCTAATCTAAAACTGGAGGAAGTGTTCAAACTGTTTGAGTAGTGGGTTAGAAAACCCTGAAATGACCAAATCACAAAGAAAAAAATAGTTTTTAAGTATTTGGTAAAAACATGTTAAATACTGGTAGTAGACATGAGGATTTTACTACACTATCCTTCCTCATTTTTCTGTATATTTGAACATTTGTGTGATAAAAACAAGATTAAAAATTGAAACCCAGGGGCCTGGCAGGATGGCTCAGTGGTCTAAAGCGCCTGCTTGGGAAAGCTTGGGCAGCTTCTGGGACCGCGGTTCAATCCCCGGCACCATATGCTGTGCCAGCCCTGCCCTTGGAGTGGGCTGAGCCGGCCATAAAAATGAGTGAATAAACAAATAAAGGTTCTGAAACAAGAAAAAAAAAAAAAATTGAAACCCAGAAGCAACCCAGCCTTTTCCCTGATTTAAAAAGTAGAGATAGCTCAGCGGTCTAAATTCCTGCCTGGAAAGTGCAAGGACCTAGGTTTGATCTCCCATACACATGTGGTGCTGGCCCCTCCCTAGGCACACCCAAGCCAGACAGTGAGACCCGGAGGGCATGATGGGGCACGCCTGTCATTCCAGCTCTGGGGAGGCTAAAACAGGAGGATTGCTGTGAGTGTGGGCTGTGTAGCAAGACCCTGCACCAAACACATGAGAGAGAGAGAGAGAGAGAGAGAGAGAGAGAGAGAGAGAGAGAGGAGAGAGAGAGAGAAGAGCGAAGAGCGAGAGTAGGGATGGCCAGGCATGGTGACACCGGAACTTGGGAGCTGAGGCAGAAAGATCAATGTGATTCTGAGGCCAGCCTCAGCTACATAGTGAATTCAAGAACAGCCTGAACTACACAGCAAAGCTCAGTCTTCAAAAAAAAAAAAAAAAAAAAACCATGTAAACTTTACCACCATCACCACCACTCCCCACCCCCTTTTTTTTTTACCACCCTTTAATTGAACGTTCCTAGTCCCTACTAACCTGCCAGTACAGGCCAGCAGTGTGGTAATCATCATGAAGCTGTTTGTCTGCGTTTGGACCACAGACAATGCTTTGGAAGCAAGAAATGTGATTGTGGAATTAGACTGAATCAGAATTTATTGTAACAGAAGAATACTAACAGATCATTTCAGCCAGCACTCTTACTTTACAAATGAGAAAATCAGTACCCAGAGGAATGAAATAACCAATCAATATTGGAGCTGCGACTCTAGTTTCATACTGTTTCTACCACCCTGGTTGACACAAGCATTAAACAAGAGGTGCCAAAACAGAATCTGGGCTGGGGAGGGGGCGGGGCAG
>PVJA010049193.1:0-13867 GCA_004027025.1 Myocastor coypus
GCAAGCCCCACACTGTTCCTTGCAAGGTGACTGGCCGCTGTGGCTCTGTGTTGGTGCGCCTGATCCCTGCCCCCAGAGGCACTGGCATCGTCTCCGCCCCTGTGCCCAAGAAGCTGCTGATGATGGCTGGAATTGATGACTGCTACACCTCTGCTAGGGGCTGCACTGCTACCTTGGGCAACTTTGCTAAGGCCACCTTGATGCCATCTCCAAGACCTACAGCTATCTGACCCCTGACCTCTGGAAAGAGACTGTGTTCACCAAGTCTCCCCATCAGGAATTCACTGACCATCTTGTGAAAACCATACCAGAGTCTCTGCCCAGACGATTCAAGCTCCAGCAGTAGCTACAACATGAAGGGTTTTTACACAAAAATAAACTATGCCTGCCAATGCTTATCTAAAAAAAAAAAAAAAAGATTAGTTCATATGGGAATAGATTAGTTCTCTAAAAGTATGTTGTGATACAAAGTCAAGCCCCTTTTCTTCCTGTCTTCTGCATATGCCCATTCACCACTCCCTCACATTATGTGAGATCATACATCCGATGTCTGATCTTGAACATTCCAAACTTTAGCATCACAAGTCAAAGTAAACCTCTTTTTTTCATAAGTTCTCTGGAATCCACTACTTTATTATAGAAACAGAAAACATACAAAATGAAATGGAATGCTAAACTAGAGTGTGTAACAATGATAATAAAATGGCAAAGACACATTTAATAGTATGATGTCATAAGAATCTTACTTAGACAAAAGTGAATATTGAAGTACTAGAATATGTTTGTAGAAAAAATAGCTGTGCCTATGAAATAAATAAGCAATGACAGACTTTGAGTAGATTCAGAAATTTCATCCCTGATGTATTGAATGAACTGCTTGAACTATCTGCTCAAGCCAAAGTGCCAGTTACAATGCTTCTGGTAGGACTATGGTAAATATTTATGAAAGAAATGTAGCCATGAGTTCAGTACAAAAAGTCTCACAGAGATAGGGAGATAGCTCAGCACTTAACCTGCTTGGCAAGAGGAAGGTGCTGAGTTCCATTTCCAGTACTGCAATCAATCAATCAATCAATCAATAAATCAATAAATATCTCACAAAGGCAAAATAACGAGATCACCCAAACCAATAGATAGATAAATAGATACATACACACATACATACATATACACATACACACATACATATATATATACATAGATACATATTATATATATATATATATATAAATTTATATTTGCATTGTTCTTATACATTGATCAGAAAATAAACACTTACCTGCAATAGAATGAGAGAATACTTGTTTGACTGAACAGCCTGTTCAATTCGGTACTGTTTTCTGGAAACATTTACAATGGGAGAGAGGTTAATAAGTTCCCCTGGTGGTAGTCAGGGCATATGCTCTAGAGAGAAAGAAGAATGAATTCTTATTTCCATCCCATCTGTTTTTTTCCTTTTACTCTAATGAGACATGCCAAGTACTCCTATTACAGTAATTTACCATAATCTTTACGGTGAGATGACCTCGACACTAGGCAAAGCAATGAACCAGACTATTTCTCAAATAATTGAAAACAAGATGCTAAAACATTTTCTTTAGAAATGGACCATTAGATTGTCTACACAGCACAGTGACTGGTGAACACTTAAATAACAATGCCACCTGTATTTATATATTTCTGGGTAGGGTACAGCTGACAGTATAAACTTATTTTACGGGATTGTTGAAACAGCTGCAGGGAAGAGATAAAGACATTTTATCATTTTAATTTGCTATCACCTAAACATAATGGCAGTGTAACAAAATTGCCTAGGATTATTGGAAATAATCTGTCATCAGAATTGATGGTATTACCAAAACACTTTTACTAGCAAACTCTGTAGAGTCTGTTCTCAGGTTTGAAAATAAAAATCTACTTCATGCCAGGTGTAAATGCCCTTGGTCCTACTTGTATTAATAAAGAATATTAACACCACCCGCAACACTTATTTGTATAAGGAACATTTTTCTTTTGAATAGCAAATAGTTATCTATTCTTTAATCTTTTGAATAGCAAATAGCTATCTATACTTTTTTAGAAGGAAGTATATTTGCACTTTTTGTTTTAATGAAATTACCATATTTAAACCTAGATTTGAAGAGCATCTTAATTATTGATTAGATTAAGACCTTTCTTTGTATAATAAAATGCATCTTCAATATTATTCATCAAAAATAATGTTTTTTATGCAGTTGTTTGCATACCTTGATAAACTCAATAAAGAGACAAATTTATTCTCAGATCCTTATTATCAGTTTCAGGCCAGATCATTTTTATGTTGGAATTTATATCAAATAAACACATTAGGTGGGCAGAGACAGACTATTATTCATAGTAACAGCACAAGAATTAGTTTAACTCCATCAGGGCTTACACTTCGCACATGGTGGGGAGGTAACTGGTTTGTCTTGTCTTTTAAAAGGAGAAGCACTTAAGCTGACAGAGAGCTGAGAGCCTGAGAGTCAGAGCGCTGTTTAATTCCTTTTGAGAAGGTGCAGTTCTCCTCTAATGATGCTGTTTTGCTCTCCCCAGGCTGCTATTGCTTGTACTTTGGGATACCAATAACTACTATTATCTCTACAAATTCAGTGAAACATTATGTCATAATCTGCTTTCACGTGCACACACCGAGAACGATTTTCCTGAGAAGGAAGCTGGAAATGACATTGGTTGGTCAGGTACCTGAGACCTGAGACGTGGCTTATGAACAAAAGTTTAATGTGGGGAGAAGTTGGGAATTGAAAATGTTTTCCTCTGACCTCTGAGACTCTCCTAAACAACTCTCCTATTATACTGTTGTGTGTGCCATATGCCCCTAGATAGGTTTGTCAGCAACATGAGCTAAGGGATAGTGTTTTGCCTATTTCTGTGGCTGTAGCATTGGCTATGCAAACCATTTGGTGGAGACTTCATTATCCAAAAGATAAAGTTTATAGCTAAAAGATATGTTACTAGAAGGAGGATATGAGGATAATCTGTAATATTTTAGACTTGAAAAGATACAAATGGTCTTATTATAAATATCTTGGAATAGCTAAATTGAGCTTTGTCAACTTGAGTGTCTTGGAGCTGACTGAGGTATTAGTAAAGCACCTACTTTGGATATGTGTAGGTGGGTGACAGGAGGTCTTTGTGGGGCATTATAAATAGTCCCTGCCTACTCCTCTCTGGTTCTGTTCTCCTGCTCTCTTTCCAGCCACCATGAGCTAAGCAGATCCATTCTATTCTAACTCTTCTATAATCATGTTCTTGCTTTGGAGGTAGCTTAAAATAGCCTGAACCTCCTTCTACTATGAGCGGCAGTGCTGACTAATGTTCCCAACACTGGAACCACAATTATCAGTTCCTTCCCCAACTGTGGGCTCTTAAGCAGATATAACCAGAAGTAACCAGGCAATAGATAGGTATGTATTTTAGTGATGATATGGGGAACAAGATTTCTGCCAGTGTTTTGTGGTTAGAGTCAAGGCCTGCCTCTGAGCAGCCTACGGTACACAGATAATTCCATAAAATAATTTCAATGATATCAACAGAAGCACTACCAGGGACTCACTCACATAGATAACTGCTTGTAGAACCCCAGTGTAAGAATGTAAGAAGTCTCCCAAACTCCTCAGGTGATACAAATATATATATATATATATATATATATATATATATATATATATATATATATATAGCCAGGTTTGCACATCACACATAGCATATATAATTTATGATAAGCTTACAAAAGTTTCATAAGTGTCCGTTTAGATTTTCACTGGTATTGCACAAAATGTATGATTTTGAGAAGAATGACAACTCAGTCCAGGGAGACAACTCAATAGAATAAGCGCTTGCCTGGCAAGCACAAAGTCCTGAGTTCAATCCCTGGTACCATAAAAAAAAGGCATTTCAATAATTTTTGATACATCGTACCCAGGAATGTCAGCCATATGGCTTTTTAAGGAACCTTAATTACTCTTGGCACTTGTAACAGAGAAGCGTGATCGTGTCATCTTGATTGGATTGGGAGCTACTAGGAAGGTCTCTCCTGACTGTGACTGAATGAAATATAGAAATAAGACCCAGGGGACTCTCTCTGCTCCTGCATTCCTCCCAGTGTGGCACAGCTCTCCTGCTCTGCTGCATAGCCATTGCCATGTGGCCTTTGGCAGCGATGTTTCTGCCATGGAACCAGCATACAATGGACTGAATCTCCTTAAAAATGATCCCATTTGAAACACCTTTAAGTTGGGAACATTGGGTATTGTATCTAGCAACAGAGAAACCTAATTAAGGGCCTGGGGAGATAGCTCAGGGGCACAAATGCCTGCTTGGCAAGTGCAAGGTCCTGAGTTAGATCCCCAGTTCCAAAAAACAAAAAACCTAATTAAGGGGACAGTGAGATAGATCAGTGGACTAAGTTCTTGTCTGGCAAGCATAAGATCCTGAGTTTAATCCCTAGTACAAAAAAAAACAAGAAAAGAAAGAAAGAGAGAGAGAGAGAGAGAGAGAGAGAGAGAGAGAAAGAAAGAAAGAAAGAAAGAAAGAAAGAAAGAAAGAAAGAAAGAAAGAAAGAAAGAAAGAAAGCTAATTAATACAAACATTTTCTACTGGAGAAATGTGACCATTATTGAGCTGTGCCTGATGATATGTTGTAGAAATATGTGGAACTGGGTTGTATGAGTTTAGAATGGTTTTAAATACAATCTAGAGAAGACATAGAATGCTATCCACAGAACATGGTGGATATTTTGGGCCAGAGCTTAGCAGACTAGAATGCTAATAGGAATGTGAATAGTAAAGGGTAAGCTCAGGATGATTTGAGACCAATGATTCAACTCACAGGTTTAAGCGAGAGCCCAGGTATGTTGTACTCTGACAGACAATTTGTCCATATTTTTCCTGTATCCTAAGTCTTTGCAGTAGAAATTTCAAAGGAAGGCCTTGGATCCCAGGCAAGAAGTCCTGACATGGTAGTGTTGAATAACTGGCAATAAATCAAAAGGAGCAATAAAGACCCAACGAAGTCAAAGGTGCCAGCCATATGTGAGGAGAAGAGCTTTATAGTGTGAGAGCAGCCAGCTCAAGCCTCAGCCATGTGAGATGCAATCCGCAAGGCATTAGAGATGGGATTTTCCAGCCCTTTCGAACTCTCTCCAGCATGAGCCTGGGATCCTGGACATGGCGCTTCATGATGTAACATCCTTCATGATGGTTATAGGTATTTATTCTATCCAATTATTTTCAATACTCTATTCTTCTATTAGAATAAGAATTTTCTATTATTCATTGGATTATGTAGCATGTTTTTATTTTTAGAGAGATTTACTACTGAGAGTTTGCCTTGAGCCTCAGAAGAGACTTGCAATTGAAATTTTGAAAAATATGATAAAAAATGTTGAGATTTTAGGAAAGGGACTGTTTGTTTTCAGTTTTATAAAAGTTTGAGTTAAATTACAGTAATATTGGCAAAGTTTAATTAATAGCACTAATATTTGAGCAAAACTCCAAACTGGAAAGTTAGAAGTCATGCATCTTTCCTTCTTTCAGGTAATCATCAAATCCTAAAAGCTCTAGTTCTCAGAAAGTAACACAGTCTCACCTTTTGTGTCTATCTTTATTGATGGTACTGTATGATGACATTTCTTGCCTCTCATTTGAGGGATTTCAGTAACATCTCAAATACTGTCTGTGTTGCGTCACAAGGTCTGTGTGTGCTATAGTATCTTCATCTTCATCTTCTTTTCCAAATGCTTGAAAGATGAATTTAATGTCACCTAATGTTCTTGTAGCTTTTGATCTCTCCTAAACTGGCTTTTCTGTCATTTCTGATTTCATATAGCTTAATTAATTTCTTGAGAACATCTCTCATTGCACTGTATTGTTTGTCTATGCCTGTCTCTTCTGAGGGAAAGCTCTGAAGCTGATCACCTTTACAAATTAAATCACCTCTTTAAATCAGGGATTTGGCTGTTTCCTGGCAATACCCAGTAGGTACTTGATGAACTGAATTGAATTGTAGACTGTTGCTGAGATCTTAAGCGTCTCAGTTCACTCTGCACACGCAGAGTGGAGAACATGACTGGAAGTAGCATGCCGTGCTCTTGTCAGTCACTTCTGTTTCCCGCCGCAGCCAGAAGATGTGAGTGCAAAGCTCTGTGAAATTAAAAATATCATAGCCCAGAGATTTTAGGTACATAGACCACTCAATTATTTTTGTCACAACAATTGTACCAGCCTGCTTTATAATGAAAAAGCTATTCAGCCAAATTAAAAAAGGAAAGGAAAAATAAGTCAGTGAATTTATGAGAAATGAAGAGCTGAATGATATGCTTTACCAGTTTTCTTGGAATATTTTCCCCAAACTGTCACTTATTGAAAAACAGAAAGAATTTTGTTACTTATGCCAAAACATTTGCTGTGGTTCACATCTATGTAAATTATTTTGTTTTGAGTTATAGATATCTTTGATGCTGGAAGCCCTCCTCCAAAATATGGGCTAAAAATTCCTGAGAAAAACATTACCTTATTATAATTAAATTAACTTCTAAGGTCCAAATAAACCCATCACTCTATAGTTTTTAGAACACTAAAACATCATTAATATTATAAAAACTGAAAATTTATTTGGAAAAGCATGTTTTTTGGTCAAGTATTTCCTTTTTTAAGGTTGTGGGGGGGCAGGGTCTGACTACACAGCTTGGACTCATAGTATTCTTTCTGATTTCTGTCTAAGTACTGGTCAAGTGTTTCTTAACACAAATCCTACTTGCAATTAGTTTATTCATGGAACCGTATTTATGTATATTTCACCTTCTGTATTTTGCATAAGATTTCATGAGTGGCTCAACACAGTTTGAGTTGATATATTTGTTTTCCCATATATTTTGTGAGATGATTGAACTGTTTTATTCATATATCTATGCTCAAATAAATTTTCTGATCTTTGCTTATAAAGATATTTAGGAAAAACGTCCATAGCTTAACAATTATATTGAAGGATATAACTATTTGCATGCTTCTTGACATATTTAGACAGCTTTTCAAATAATCATATTGTGCAAATTCATTCTACATCTCAAGATATTTAGCACATCGTGTTCCTCAAAGAACTTTTCTTTGTGATTTGCTCCCAAGCAAAACACTTGGCTCCTGGTGCTACTGTATTCAACTGGGGGCAAATTGGCAGGTGAAAGGGGGATCGGGAGTCTCCAGGGTAATGACCACTTCCCCACTTTTGCAACCAATCTCATCATTTTCTGTGCTACAGGACTGCAGTTCCACTACTGAAACTCTCCTAGAGTACAATCCAGGAAAATAAGAACAGAAACAAACAAAACAAAAGAAACTATGCAAGACATTCTCTTCCTAAAGCCCTTACAAAGTTCTGTCCATGAGTGCTCAGAATCCCAGGAGATATGGACACACAACAAGGAGGGGTGAAAGAAAGAAAAACACACACAAGCACAAGTTGTTCTTTAAATCTGATATCTCAGCCAGGCGTGGTGGCTCACTCCTGTAATCCCAGCACTTGGGAGGCTGAGGCAGGAGGATCGTTGTGAGTTCGAGACCAGCCTGGGCTACAAAAGTGAGCTCAAAGCCAGCCTGAACTGCACAGTGAGACCCTGTCTCAAAAATTTTTTTAAAAAAAGGAAAAAAAAATAAATTTGATATCTCAAAAAATCTATTTGTTTTTCTTTAATTTTAATATCTTTTAATAGTTGTTCTATGAATATCATCTAGGATTTTCAATGTTTTTTAATCAATGGGACAGAGGATTTCAAGTAAACCTCTTCTTTCATCAACACTTCAGTCTGAACCTATCATGAAGTTTGTAATTAGGAGAGTAGAGAAAGTGGACTTTATCCTTTTTCCCTACTTATTTTTTAAAATACTGAGCTATGGACAGTATGTGTTTGGTTTTCAGTGGTTTTATGATATGATTGAGATGTATAATTGATTCTTCTTTATTTCTTTTGTCTTTTTCAGATAAGGTCTCCTTATGGCCTTGTGTTTTCTTTGTAGCCCATGCTGGTCACAGTGATCCTCTTGCCTGTGTCTCCCAAGTGCTGGCATTATAAGTGTGAACCACCATACCAAGCTCTGATTTATTTCTTAGATATACATTCTACTACAACTATACCAGAGGAAAATTTTAATCCTATATTAAATTCTACCAGTTTAGAAAATTTATGAATCTTCCTTCCTTGCTTGTTTCCTTTCTTCTTTCCTTCCTTCTTTTTTTAATAAACTGAATTAGAAAATAATAGAAAAAATTTAGAAATGATACAGAATTTCACTAAACAATAGGAATTCCACAATATTGCATATCTATGTCTTCAAATTAATTGTTCAGATTACCAGATATAACATGCAAAAATGATAAAAAATTAAAAAGTAGAAAAAAAGAGAGGGAAAGAAGAACAGAAGAGAGAGAGTAAAAGAACAGAAAGAAAGAAAGAAAGAAAGAAAGAAAGAAAGAAAGAAAGAAAGAAAGAAAGAAAGAAAGAAAGAAAGAAAGATGTACACAGGATAGCTTAAATAGTCATAATGCTGACTTCTACTGGTCTAATGAAAGGAATAATAAATGCTTTTGTCATTTATACTTACTTTTTTCTTCCTTTTCTGCTTATGGAAACTTAAATCTAAGACCAAATTTGCTTTTCTTTTTCTATAAAAAGTCCAGTGATGTTTTAAAATTTGTAGAACTTACAGTGTTTTACAACTACTCAACTCTACCACTAGGGTATGGTAATAGGTATGTCAGATTTGACCAACAAGCTATGGTTTAGAAATCCCTGTCTTAGAATACTACACGAACTTCTTTGTGTTCTGGTATTAAACAACTAACAGAATTATTGTAGGAAAAATACATCATAACATTTTTATTAAACTTTTAAAATTCTATTAAGTAAAATTTACGTTTATTTTGAGGCTATGATGCCTAGAATGAGACTAGACCACTAGTAGGCATATCCAAGTCCTGAGATTTCCATAGCCAGCAGCAAGCAATTTAAATGTTTTGTTATTGATATGCATGTTCTTCTTGTGAATTCAACAGTTAAGATTCTTATACATAATCCAGTGTAACCTAAATAAATGGTTTTCCAATTTCATCCAATAATGAAAAATACAGACAACCTTTTGAAGTTGGTTCAAATGAAAAGTTAGCAGATTCTGTGTTGAGATGGGACCATGCTAAAAATAGAATTTTGGAAGGCTGAAGTATTTAATTTAGGAAATAAAAATAAGAAATCATTTGAGTTCCCACTTTCTTTATAGAAATGCTGACCAAAAGCACTCTGTGCCTGGCCTTTCAATTAAATGATCAGGCAAAAGTGCAACCTTCCTATCTTTATAAGTAACCTGTCTCTGAAGTAGTTGTGCATTTATACAATCTCATTACCAAGCACCCGCGATGACAGTGAACCTGCATGAGAGGGCTCTGTCCAAGGCAATAGAAATCTCAAATGTTGGAATTTGCATCTTAACATAATGCAGCCCTGCTTGCCTGATGACAATTTATGATGACTGTGTCCCTTATTTTTCAGATAAATACAGTGATTATTCTGCTCTTTGAAAATGACAAGGCCAGAATATTGTAAGACAAACAGAAACTCTTGAGTGAGAAAGTTATAAAGAGTGAAATCAAAGTCACAAAATCATGTGTACATTATTACATAAATACGTGAAATGACGATATGGTCATTCATGTTGTATACTAAATCACTTCATAAATGTTCAGGAGGTAGTTCTCCCTGAATAATTATAATTCTAGAGACAAAAGAAGCAAATATGCAATTTTTCAAAGTATTTTCATGAGGAATTCATAAAGATATGCAGTTACACAAAATATTAATAAAGATAATCAAGTATGGCCTAAATAAATGTAGGATAAAAATAAATGAATAAAAACATAAGCTACCAAAATGTCTGAAGAAATAGAGGAGGTGTGCCCTATGTCTCAGATTATAGCCATATGTTTCCTTCTGAAAAGTTACTTTTGAAATCATGTTTTCTACTATATAGGCTAGCACAGTTATATTTATATTAAGTCCCACTTTCTTAAAAAGAAAATCAATATAAGCTATGTTAAGGAGCTATCTGCTAGTTATAGAGAATTATAAAGCACATAATGAGAGTGATACAGCCTTCTCCTGGGCTTTATAAATGATAGTCCAGATGAAACTATAATGGTCATAAATAAGAAGCTGTAAGATTACACAGAGAAAATAGATTTTAATGTTAAGAAAACTCCCACTACCAGATAGAATATTGTTCATTTATCTCTCCTTAGTTTCTTAGTTTGTAATCAGTAGAGCATTTTTTGACTCTGAGTTGCAAAATAGAAAGACATATTAGGATATATTAACAGATTAATTTATTGTGAGAACTTATTCTTTCATGAAATTCTACATATCACAATCTTGACTGTATTTCCTAAATTTTTCCTCAACTTTAGAAGAAAGAGAGATTGTTTACTCATTTTGCATATTGTTATTCCCCCAAATGTCAAAATGCCCATCATCCTAGAATTATAAGAACTTCCTCTGAGGGAAGGATTGATGAAAAGGTCCTGAGCCTGAATTTTCTCCTGTAGTCTAATTTCTTTTAGGAATATGTAATGTAAGACATACTTTTCAGTTTAGAAAAGCAAGCCTACCATGAAGCTTTTCTGCAACATTAGAATATTTTCTGGAGTATTTTTTTTAATCATGCTATAGAAAAATAGCAATATCTTGATATAATGTTCAATTCAACAGGACTGTTTATCATATACTTTTAGAAAAGGTAATACTATATCTCTCTAGTGAATATTTTATCCATTTTAACTTTAGTGTATTAAGTGTTAGGCAACTTAATTATTTTAAGTTTCTTCACTTGTTAAAGGATGTTAATAGTACCTTCTTCACTGTGATAATATATGATAACAATCTTAGATGAATTTGGAAAGAAATAAATAGAAGAACTAATAAGGGGAAAATGCAATAAATTTGTTTTGGAGACCAGGGCTTGTATATGGGCAATATATATTCCAGAAGATGAGTAAGTCTTATTGTAATAGAGAATAGTAGAAGTCCAGAGGTACATAGACTATCAACCATGCTAATCCAGAGCTATAAAGGGGCCTACCTACCTCCTTGTGGAGGAACACGGAGTTGTAGCTCATGATCCTAGAATTTTTTAAATAATAATCAATACATTGCATATTGTTGTATTCATCATAGTTGTTCAGATTATAAAATGCAAACATGATTTCTTCTCTAAACACCATTAATAGAAATTTTTCTTTCCATTGCACAAAGAGAAAGTAGCTGCATATATAGTCCCATAGTCTATAATGGTAGTGGATTATCAGCTCATCTGGCATTATTGGAAGCTGTTGACTTGAGTCTTTTACAAATTAGTATAATAATGTGGCTTTCTTTTTTATACCTTGTGGTTAGACTTTTTTGCTAGATGATTAGACCAAGATAAAGCAAGACTTATAATTTTTTTTATTGTTTAAATTTAACACGGGTTATATTACATATTTTCATCAGATCAGTTTAGATTAATACATATAGGTATATAAGATTGATCAAACAATTAAACATTAACCCTTCTAAATCAACATTATTTTTTTTTCTTTTCCCCTTTATTTTCTTCGAAAGTTGGCATATTGCATATTGTCCTCATAATCATTCTACAGCGTACAGTGTGTGGGCATGAACCCACGTCCCTATTGATGTTGCTTAGAAAAAAAAGGAAAAAGAATATACTTCTCTTTGGACTAAGAGGAAGCAGATACATATACAGTCAAATGTTCTGCAATTGCAGTGGGCCACCAGTGAAGCTTGTGATGTTGGAGGCTATTGAATCTAAGCCTCCTAAAGCTCGTCTCACCAATCTAGCTCTGTGTTTCATGCATTGTAATTAAGCATTTTTTTTTCTGCTGGGTGGTCAAGAGCAAGTTGAAGCAAGACCTGTATAACAAAACATTCAATTTTTTGTATCTTCCAGGGTCAAATCCCCTCAGGATTAAGTTTGGGACCATTGGCAGTACTTTGTAGAACTGTTGTTAGTGTCAGCCTTCGGGACGAGTCACGGCCATTGCTTGGCTATTTTGCTTTCTCTGAAAGCCTGAGAGAAAGTTTTTCTCTGGGTGACTCTCCTTAGAAGACTTATAATTTCTAAAAAATGTAACTTTTGTATCTGACAAGGTCAGTCAGGTGCCCTCAGGATTTACCCTGAAGCCATGTACTACAGTTTGCAGAACTTCTGTAAGTGTCAGCCATCTGGATGAGTCATGGACATTGCTTGACCAATTTGCTCTCTGTGGAAGCCTGAGAGAATGTTTTCTCTCTAGATGATTCTCCTTAGGCACACTATACATCCATTGATCCTTTTCTTCTGTGGTCCCATATCTCCTTGAGCAGGAAATTTGGGACTCCACTGAGTTATAGGCCATTACACTACATGTTCTTCTATGTCCTGTGTCCTCACTGACCTTGAAGGATGGAGCCAAAATATTGGCTATTCTTGTATGTTTTCTTTTTCTCTAATTATTCAGTCTTCAAACTTAAGTTATTAACCCTTCAGAAGAGAAGCTTAATGATATTGTCCCCTGTAACATAGGCACTTGAGCTGAAAATCACTCTTTCTGAATATCAAACGCCTTAGACATAACATGAAACAGGTATTTTCCATCAGTTGTTCATATTCTAAACTTTAAATCCCCAAAGAATATTAATCCCAGCACTTGGGAGGCTGAGACAGGAGGGTCGGTGCGAGTTCAAGACCAGCTTGGGCTACAAAAGTAAGCTCAAGGCCAGCCAGACTTGCATAGCGAGACCCTGACTCAAAAAGACAAAAAAAATCCCTATAGAATATGAAAAAAAATTGCACATTGTTACATAGAGATTTATTAACATACCGTTTACAAAATTGTAGTGGTACACTTCTATAGCCTTTTTTGCTAGTCTCATATTCTTTTTTATTACCTGTTTTTCTTTCATTTTTTACTCTTAAACAAACATTTACTTGAAAGAGAGAGTATAGCAATAATTGATATGACATTAGGAGCAGTGCCTAGTTAGAAGACCAGAGTGATAGGTATTGTAAGCATGTTTTTAGTATTACACATTGTTATCCTCAGTGTATTTGCTTAGTTCATAGATATCAGTACATATAGTCAATCAGGATGTAAATTCTAACAATAACCTTCTAACTTCAAAAACTTGCTGAAGATTATTAGGACCATTGACTTAACCCCCTTTTGTATAAAAATGCATGGTTTTTGCCCCTATCATATTTCCTAACTTTTGTCCTAGCTCTCTCTTCATTGTTTGTGCCTTAAATTCTCACTTTCCATTTAACTATATCATACCTTTCCATTTTTATGTCTTCCTTTGTGGCCTTATATTAGGGAGACTACATGATATTTACACATGTAGGTCTAGTTTATTTCACCCATAAGTATATGTTCAAGAAAATTAACGTGGAGTGCAGTTCTTAATTATTTCATAACCTGGGTAAGGAGTTGGGAATTTTTATCCTTCATGAAAAGCTATAATATAAGCAAAATGCTATGAATACATGGAAATTACTTGAGTACCTTCACAGAAGCGTTGTGATTTTGGGCTGGCAAGATAACTCAGTGGTCTAAAGCACCTGCTTAGCCAAGCTTAGGCAATCGCAAAGGAACGCAATTCATTCCCCAGTGCCACATGCTGCATCAGCCCCACCCCCAAGGTGACCTGAGCCTGCTATAAAAAAGAAGAAGAAGAAGAAGAAGAAGAAGAAGAAGAAGAAGAAGAAGAAGAAGAAGAAGAAGAAGAAGAAGAAGAAGAAGAAGAAG
>PVJA010049194.1:0-13866 GCA_004027025.1 Myocastor coypus
AAAAAAAAAAAAAAAAAGAAAAAGAAAATAAATAGGGGAGTTGGGCGTGGTGGCACACGCCTGTAATCCCAGCACTTGGGAGGCTGAGGCAGGAGGATCAATGTGAGTTTGAGACCAGCCTGGGCTACAAAAGTGAGCCCAAGGCCAGCCTGAACTCTATAGAGAGACCCTACCTCAAAAAGACAAAAAAAGAAAAGAAAGGAAAAGAAATAAACAGGGGTTGGATAGATAGCTTGGCAGTCTAAGCACCTCCCTGACAAGCACAAGGACCAAGGTTTGAACTCCGGTATTGCATATGATCTGCATAGTGAGACCCTATACCAAACAAACAAACAAATAAATAAATAATAAAGGCTGGAGATATAGTTCAATAGCAGAGCATTTGCATGGGTTACTATGCATAAGGCCTTAGCTAAATCCCCAGGAAAACATACACACACACACACACACACACTCAGATGTCCATTGGCAGCTTTTTCCCCGTCCTTGTGTATAAGCACCTCTGTTAGCACTCTCTGTCTTTCTGGCACCACCAGATGCTCCAGGCTCATCTTGTGCATTTCCTGTCAAGATCCCAGTAAATGCTGTTCCTTCAAGTTCACCTTCTTGGAAAACGGGATTGGAAACTAGATCTGACACCATACTCATTGCTTGGTGCTACCAAAAGTGAAAGTGCTGGGGCCCGGCAGGATGGTTCAATGGTCTAAAGCGCCTGCTTGGGAAAGCTTGGGCGACTGCAGGGACTGGGGTTCGATCCCCGGCACCACATGCTGCGACAGCCCTGCCCTCGGGACGGGCTGAGCAGGCCATAAAAATGAGTGAATAAACAAAGGTTCTGAAACAAGAAAAAAATAAATAAATTAATTTTTTTTTTTTAAAAGTGAAAGTGCTGATTTTTGCTCCTAGGCTCCTAAGCTGCTAAAGCAAGGAGATATATGTCGTGTACCATATAGATATGTGTGGGGGGATTTCAGGTTAGCTCAGTGGTTTAAGTGCCTGTGCAGGGAATCCCAGTCAGGCATAGGGGGCAGCAGTTCAATCCCTACACCTACCCTTAGACAGCCCGAGCCAGCCAAAAGAGAAAGAAAGGAAAAAAAAAACTCTTCTATAAATAGTTGTGTGTGACCAACTGGACCTATCAACTTGGCCACAGATGAGTTCATACTGATTCTTCCAACTGCACTCCATTATACATGGATAATTCTCCCCTCCCACTTTGCTTTCCTGACCAGTTAAGCGCCAGCCCATACTTCAAAGGAAATGCCTTTATCAATGAGACAGACACCTGCGCTTACTCTTTCAGATGCATGTTTGCCTTTAACCTATTTCCCACCATCCATTTAGTTCCAGGTCAGTGCACCTGGAGTGAGAAACATCTTATACATTTGTGGCTCCACTAGGTCCTCTAGCCCCATTCTGCCCTCCATCCTTAGATCTACTAACAATCCCTCTTAGATGATTCTTCAATTTTATACATATTAGTGTTCACTCACTCTCCTAATAAAATTCTCTGTACCTTCTTAGCCCACCTTCTGGCGACTAGTAACCTTCCCTTTTGCTATGTGTAATTTTCCTTCTTCAACTCAGAGTGGTACATATTTGTAATCTCAGCATTCCAGGAGGCTGAGGCAGGAGGATCACAAGTGCAAGCCCAGGGGGTCTTGCATGTTCCCCAAAGGCCTCTGTGTTAAAGAGCTGATCCCCAGCCTGAGGCACAAAAGGGAGTGGTGGAAACTTTAGGAGAGAGGACTTACTGGCAGGAAATTAGTTAAGCACGGGAATGTGAACTTAAGGAGATTTTAGGCCCTTCCTCTTTCTCTCCCCATTCTTGGAGGTGGGGGAAGGAGGTTCCCAGCAGCCATGAGGCATCCTCTACCACATACTTCCTGCCATGACATATTTCTTTGGTGCAGACTCAAAGCAAGAAACCATGACGAAAATCTCAGAAACCATGAACTGAAATAAAACATGCCTGCTTTTAAGTGGACTATATCAGGTATTTTGTCACAACCAGGAAAAACTAACTAGTACAAAGAGCATCAGAGTGACCTTTAATTTTGGAGATTATAAAACTGCTAAAAGGGCCAGTGAGATAGCTCAGCAGACTAAGCACCTGCCTTGGCAAATGCAGTACCAGGGCTCAATCCCCAGTCCCGCATTTCCCTATTCCTGTCCCTGGGACACACTGAGTTGGTGGGCATGGTAGCACATGTCTATATTCCCAGTGCTGGGGAGACTCAAACAGGAGGATCACTACGAGTCTGAGCTGCATAGTAAGACCCTTTACCAAATACATAAACGAGGGCTGGGGAGATAGCTCAGGGGCACAAGTGCCTGCCTGACAAATGCAAGGTCATGAGTTTGAACCTCAGTCCAGCCAGAAAAAATAATATGTAAATGAAAAAAAAACTAGAAACATTCACACACGTGTACATTCTTGTGAGAATATGTTTTCAAATCACTTGAGTTAATCCAGGAATATAGTTGCTGGGTAATAGCTAAGACTATGTTTAATTTTTTTTTTTTGTCTTTTTGAGACAGGGTCTCACTATACAGTTCAGGCTGGCCTTGAGCTCACTTTTATAGCCCAGGCTGGTCCTCCTGCCTCAGCCTCCCAAGTGCTGGGATTATAGACATGTGCCACTACACCTGACCTTTAATTTTGAAAGATGCCACTAAACTGTCCTTTCAAAGTGGCTGTGGTGGGACACATTCCCACCAACAATCAATGGGAGTTCCTGTTGCTCCACATCCTTACCAGTGATTGTGATCAGTTTTATTTCTTTAGCCATTTCTCTCTCTCTCTCTCTCTCTCTCTCCCTCTCTCTCTCTCTCTCTGTCTCTCCTCTCTCCTCTCTCCTCTCTCCTCTCTCTCTCTGCACATGTGGCAGAGTCTCAATATGTAGACCAGGCTGGCCTCAAACTTGAGGTAATCTTCTGCCTCAGCGTCCCTGCTTTAGCCATTTTAATAAGTGTATGTAGTACCTCCTTGTTGTTTACCAATTGTTTTCTCAACATTTTATTACAAAACATAAAAGTGAAAATAATTATACAGAAATATAATGTTGGCCACTGATACAAAGATTTAAATCACTGAACAAGTCTGAATTGAGCCTGTGAACTTCACTTTTCAATTTCTAATTTGTTTTTTTTTTGTTTTTGTTTTTGTTTTTGTTTTTTAATTTTTGAGACAGGGTCTCACTGTGCAGTTCAGGCTGGCCTTGAGCTCACTTTTGTAGCCCAGGCTGGTCTCGAACTCACAACAATCCTCCTGCCTCAGCCTCCCAAGTGCTGGGATTACAGGCGTGAGGCACCACGCCCGGCTCAAACTCTTTGTTTATTTATCAGCAGGGCACAGGGGAGACAAGGTCTTCGCTATGTAGCCAGATTGGTCTTGAACTTGCCATCAACTTCCTAACTGCTGGGATGAAAGTGTGCACCACGTGCAGCTCTATTTGATTTTAAAAAATGAGTAGATATAAACAAAATATTAACTACAAAGCAAGACCCAGGAGTGGGTGAAGTCAGGGAAATACTGGATAGGGCGGTAAACTCAGAGCACGCTGTCATCTCCACAGCTGTGTTGGCTTTCTTTCTAGTTAACCCTCCTTGGAAGAAAAAATAACTTATCCAATCACGTGTGTGCTCACACTTCCAAGCTTTGCGTGTGTCAGTCCCTCTTCTCAGTGTGCCACTCTGCCTCTCTGCATCTCCTATCTCACACTCACCTACTCATTTGCCACCTGTACTGGGAAGACCTTTGTGATGTCATCAGAGGTCCCTTCCTCTAAGTTCCAATACACCCCATCCTAGTCCCCACCACGGGCAGTCTTACTGCAGCCAGTGCCTTTTTGTCAGTCTGCCACCCGAGGCTAGAAGCTCCCAGAGGTCAGGTCATAGCCAGTTCATTTTCTTTCTTTTTGTTTAAATTTTATTTTATTTTTCTTGTTTCAGAACTTTTGTTTATTTTTATGGCTGACTGAGGGCAGGGCTGGTGCAGCATGTGGTGCCAGGATCGAACCGCGGTCCCTGCAGCCGCCTAAGCTTTCCTAAGCAGGCGCTTTACACCACTGTGCCATCCTGCCGGACCCCGTCAGTTCATTTTCGTACCTTTGTTTAGCACAAGGTCTGGGATGGAGGAGTCAGAAAACGTTTGAAGGGTAGATGAGGAAATCCTCTAAAGATGAGCAAACTCTACAGAGTTGGGGACTGGAAGGATGCACAAGGCCAGAAAGACTCTGGCAGTGACGCAAGATGCGGGTGTGGGCTGAGGGGTCGGTCCATAAGGGCTCTCTTGAACCTAACGACGGCCTAAACCTGAGGACTAGCCAATCCAAAGGAAAAGCCCCGGGTGCAGGTGTTGGTGAGGAACCCGTTGCTATGGGAACTAATGGAGGCCTGAGGCGGGCGCGTGCGCAGATCCGGGAAAGGGTGTTGAACCGGTGAAAGGTGACGTAAAAGCGCTCGGGGTGGGGCGCAGGGCTCTAAACGTCAAAGATCCGCGTTCTTCGGCACCCGGAGCGGAGGGAAGGCGCGCAAGCGGCAGCGGCGAGCGCGACAGCAGCCCTAGCTGGACAGAGACTGGGCAGCACGGCGAGGGCTCAAGAGTACGGCGAGAAGACGGCGCTCGCGCACAAGAAGACCCCCACCCCCCCCGCCTCGGCACGGAGCGCGGTGGCTGGAACCCGGAACGAAGCTTCTGAGGCCCTGCCTCTCGGGCCTCAGGACTAATCGGATTGAGAGCGCGCTGGCCCGGGCCGCGAACTCGCCAATTACGGAGGGTGGCGGCCACCGCCCAATCGGGAGCAGACAGGTGCGAGGTCCAGAAGGCAGAGGCCAATCGGCAGCGGTTGCGACCTGCGGGGGCAGGCCTCGGCCAATAAGGAGGCTCGAGTGACAGCTCTACACGCCAATCGGGAGTGAGGAAGCGGTTGTGCCCGCCTACCCTTCCGGCCGGAGCTCTATTTACCAGGGGCGTGCAGCCCGCTTACCAATCAGAGCGCAGCTGAGCTGCCCGGCAGCCAACCCCAGAGGAGCGGCCGGCTGGCGTCTGCCGCACCCAGGAGTTGGGGATGTCCTACAAACCTATCGCCCCCGCCCCCAGCAGCACCCCGGGCTCCAGCACCCCTGGTCCAGGGACCCCAGTCCCTACAGGTGAGGATACAGTTCTTCCCCTGCTTGTCTGCCTGGGAGGTTGAGGTCTCCAAGAGAAGATGGCCTAAGTTCTACAATACTGGGCCTGCTGTCCAGCCTCTACGAACCTCAGTTTGCTGGCCTGTGAAGTGGGCGTGGTCACGTAGGGCTTGTAGGTGGAGCGCAGGGGTGGGGTGTGTCCTTGCAGTTGATCTGCACGCAATAAAGCATCCTCTAGGAGGGTGTCGGGCAAACTAGGTCTGGGGCTTGGAAATCTAGGAGGAAGCGACCTGCCTTGCGCTGACTTCTTACTCGCGCCTGTTGCAGCCGGAAGTGTCCCATCGCCATCCGGCTCAGTGCCAGGAGCCGCTGCCCCTTTCCGACCACTGTTTAATGACTTTGGACCGCCCTCTATGGGCTACGTGCAGGTGAGTGGCCGAGGACTTTGTTATGGGTGGGAACTGAAAGGAGCCCCTCTCCACCCGGGACTGAACTTGTTGTGCTTTACTTTTACCGTAGGCGATGAAGCCGCCCAGTGCCCAGGGCTCCCAGAGTACCTACACCGACTTGCTGTCAGTCATAGAAGAAATGGGCAAAGAGATCCGGCCTACCTATGCAGGTAGCAAGAGTGCCATGGAGCGCCTGAAGAGAGGTAAGTGAAGCCAGCCCCACCCTGTTCAGGACACAGACACTGGACAGCAGTCCTCCTTCATTGGGGAAGGAAGGACATTTGGAGTCACTGCAGGACCCTTGAGCCAAGTCGACACTCGGGCCAATATCATTATCCAGAGAGGTGTTTAGAACTGAATTGAAATTGAGTGGATTTCTGGGAAAGCACCTGGGATTTGTATTTCAACAGGATGAATCTGAGGATTAGCTAGACATCTAATCTCATACACCCTCTCATTAGATTTGAGCTTCACTTGCTGAAAAGGGGGGAGGGGGCCTTTCCTTGGTGGTTGGGGTGGGGTTTGGGAGGGTTGCTGAGACCCTGTATATTATTTCCTCATCCCCACCCTGCCCCCATCCCAGGCATCATCCATGCCCGGGCCCTAGTCAGAGAATGCCTGGCAGAAACAGAGCGAAACGCCCGCACGTAACAGGAAGCACCTTGGCCTCAGCGTCTGAACCTTTCCGGCCACTGCAGAGCACCTGCTTCTCCCTGGCCTTTGCCCCAAGTTGCACTTCCTATCCTGGGCTTCCTGTACTGTTGTGTCCCTTGGTGGGTACCCACCAAAAACCAGGGAACGACTCTCCAGTTGGCAGCACTGACTGGGTACTCCCCTTGCAATTAGCAGTGGAGTCACTGTGAGTCTCACCATAATCTGCCAACAGTGTTGATCCGCCTGAGCTTTTTCCTTTCTGTGGCCCCCACCACTCCGCACTTCTCACCACTTTGTCCCAGGTCTTCTCCCTCAAAGGAGTTCAGAATGCCTGTTACCTCCCTGCCTTGTCTCCAGGGCCATAGCGACTCTTTTCTTGATGTGACTTTTGCTAAACATGCCCTTTTTATATTAATAAAAGATAATTTGGAGTTGTTCTCTCAGCTTTGAGCCTTTCTGAGTTTGGTTCCTCTCTGCTAAGTCTCCGTTGGCCAGGCTGGAGGAGAGAGAGTTTGTATCTGGAGGGGGAAGGCTAGCTGAACCTATGTGCCTTTCCTCTACTGTCCAATGGCCTGGGATGGGACCCCCACCTTTTCAGACCCTCTGCTTTCCCAGTTCAAAGTGCAAAGGACAGAGCTCATTCAGCTGAGAGCCCGGCGCGCCTTCCCGTCACTGCCACCAGGGGGCAGCGTGGGGCCTTGGCCACCTCCACAACAGGATGCACTTTGGCCAATTTGGGCCCAGAGGGTTCTTCCTCTGGATTGGCAGTGATGCCTGGCAGGGTAGAAATGCCGGTTTCCTTAGGTCACTCCCCCACACACTTTAACCCCACCCACCAGTCTGAATGGGCTTTGAGTACACTGGTCTCTGTACAGGCTGCATGGTGCTTTCCTCCCCCCACACTTTGGCTGTGGAGTCTGAACAGAGGCCTTTGCAGGTGTTACTGTGAACTACAGCACCTTCCACCAGACTGGATATGATCCCATAGGTGAGCCCATGTCTTGGCCTTGGGTGTTAGGGTTACCAGGATTATGGGCCTACGGGCATAGGTGGGGCAAGCCTTGGGGGTGCCATTAAGCTAGCTGAAAGATTTAAGCCCCAGGACGTGTATAGACAATGACCCAAAGCCCCGGGGGCCTTGGTACTTCAGGTTCTTTGGTGCGGGCAAGTCAAAGCCACCCACTCCTGGCTAGGCTTTGTGGAGAAAGCATTTGCCCCACCCTGGGTTCCCCTGTAGAGGATTCAGAGGGTGAGGCACTGGAGAGGACGGCCTGTGACCCAGACTCCCAGTCAACCAAACTCCACCCCTTCCATGCACCCAGGAGGGAGGGCTGGGCCGGGATGGAAGCAAGAACCAAGAATCTAGTAGCCCCAAACAGCACACAGTGGAGTGTTGACATCTGGGGAACAGCCTCTGCTGGCAGTCTTGGGGGAGGAAGGCAGGGGCCTGCCCTCCGCCGCCGCCGCGGGCGGGGCGCCGGGACCCTGCAGGGCCCAGGAAGGGGGCGGGGCGGCCGCAGTGACGCGGCGGGGAGGGACGGCAGGGGCGCTGCCGGCGGACCGGGAAAAAGGTCGGGGCCATGGGCCCGCGCTGTGCCTTCAAAGGGTCCAGCCCCTGCTGGAACCCAAGACCCAGGCTGCGGGCTCTCCAGGCTCCGACTCCCACGGCGGTCACCTCTATCCTGGCTGGGTGAGGTGCGCCCGCCACAAGCCAGAGGTGAGTGAGGACGTCGGCTAGCGAGCGCCGGGGCCAAGAGTACGGCGGGGACTTGGGCGCGGGAGCAAAGGGAAGTGGGGACTGCAGGGCCTCTGGCCTGCTCGCTAGGTGCGAGGTGAGGGTGGGAGGGTATCTGCAGCGGAACTGTAGTGCTGGGCTGGGCGCAGGTGGACGGAGCAGATCTCCCAGGGCGGACCCCTATGGACCACTCTTGCCCCAGCCTGGAGAGCCGAGTCAACCCAGGGAAGGATGATAGGGTAGCTGCATAGATGAGTGGAGAATCCAGGGAGCCAGGAAGGATACTGAGAAGTCGGACCTGACTGCTGACTAGGGTGCGGAAAGCAGATCTACGGGTAGAGGGGTTATTTGGCCCAGGAAGGTAAATTCGGGTGCGAGGGGTGGGGAGCACTGATAGAGATGCTGAGTCGCACAGGACCACTCTGTGGTGAGACATCCTGGAAAGATGTTCGTGGGCATCCTAGAGTGGTTGACCCCATGACTCCCCAACACGGGAAAGGGGTGAAAGGGGCGGGTCCCCAAGGGACTGGCGGTGGAAGGAGGGGCCCTGGGTCTCCTAGGGGCGCGGTTCTGAGGGATGCTGTTTCGAGGGGGCTCAGGATGCAGCAGAGGTGGAAATGCTAAACTGGCCCTGCGGCCCGCGCACTGGGGGGCCGCGTCAGCGCGCGGTTGCCATGGCGACGGGCGCGGGGCGGGGGCTGCGTGGAAAAGAGGTCAGCACTCAGCCTCGCTGCGGCTCCGGAGCCCGCGGTGCAGCGACAGCGCTGGGCTAGCCTTTGCTTCCACGGTGGCTGGCCGGGGAATGTGGTCCCACGGCCGGAGCCCTTCGGCCCGTGCACAGGGCTTGGGACCGCGCGCCGCCTCCCCGCACTGACGACCGCGCCGTGCCCTGCACCAGGCAGAGCGGAGGCCGCGAGCTGCCGGCCGAGCACCTTCAGGATGCTCATCAAGGAGTACCACATCCTGCTGCCCATGAGCTTGGATGAGTACCAGGTGGCCCAGCTCTACATGATCCAGGTGAAAGCGGTGGGCTATGAGGCTGGTGTTCTTTATGGTGGGGTAAGGCAGGGAGTAGACAGGCCGCACCTGGGACAAGGGGTTTTGCTCAGCTCCATCCCTGCCAATCCAGACCCCAGTTCAGGGCCGAGTGGAAGAGAGGCCGCTTTTCAGATTCAGGAGCAGGAGTGAGGCAGAGGAGCGGAAGGGCTGAGTAGTGCTTCCGACCACCAAAGTTCCCAGGCCACTGGGGGCCGACTACGAATGATCTCCTTTAATCCTCAGAATCTGTAATCCCATCAGAGAAGGGAAAGGAGCCATTGGGGCTAGGAGCTAGGTGACAGAGAAGACAGGGAGGGTGTCTGTCTAGTGAAGGTACAGGCTCTTAGCAACCTCAGGAGGCCTAGAAGGCAGGATGAGAATCAGGGTTCAAAACTGGGACAAGGGCAGGCAGGGACTAGACTGTGAGGGAGGGGACCTAGGCTTGGGCTGCGAGAAGGACAAGCTCGTAGGGACAGAGAGTTGGCGCTGCGCCGCAGGGGTCTGTTGCAGATTCGCACCCCAGTACTGGCCAGTGAGAGTCTGAGGAGGCAAGAGAACTGGGATGCAGCCTCAGGGGATTGAGTGGCCAAGTATGAACTTCAGGGTTATAAGGGGTGTGGCAGTAGCTGGAATTGGGGTCCCAGAGAGGGGAGAAATCAGGTCCTCTTGAGAGGTAGAGACCCTCCTTCAAGCAGCCTCGATGCCTCTTGAGCACATCCAGCATGCTCCTACCTTTGAGGCTTGTACTGTCTTTCCCTCTGCATATACACTTTCCCCTGCCCCAACCCACTGGGCTCCTTCCTTTACTTCTTCAAGTCATTTCAAGTCACAGTGACATATTCTCAATAAGGGCTCCCATGACATCAACATTAACGGTCCCCAACTCTTGATCCCTCTTGTTTTCTTTGTCCCACACTTACCACTTATAACATACCATATAATTATTTTTCTTGTTTTCTGTCTTCTTCCAACTCTAATAATGTACAGTCAAGGATCTTTGTTATATCCACCAATAGATCCCAATTAATGTATCCCAAGCCATGCCTGAAGTGGAGCAGATATTCCACAAATCTCAAATAACTGAACTGAGTTCTAGGTTGTAGAACCCCATGGTGAACTGGGCAGTGCCCTTGATCCTGATGCTAGAGAGCTGCAAGGGCCAAGGTTGGATTGCAGGGAGTTGAGAATGCTGTGCAGGGGACCAAACCCCAGCAGGGAACCTTAGGAGCTGAGCTTGGGCTGAACTCCCCATTCTATTTTGTCCTGACATGGGTTACAGAAGAAGAGCCGGGAGGAGTCTAGTGGTGAGGGCAGCGGTGTGGAGATTCTGGCCAACCGGCCATACACAGATGGGCCTGGAGGCAGCGGACAATACACACATAAGGTGTACCACGTGGGCTCCCACATCCCAGGCTGGTTCCGGGCATTGTTGCCCAAGGCTGCCCTGCAGGTAGAAGAGGAATCCTGGAATGCTTATCCCTATACCAGAACCCGGTGAGTAAGTGAGGAAGGCATAGGCCTGGGGCCAGGAGAGTATCCCTGATGGACACAGTAGTGACCTTCACCCCTGCCCTTTGTTCAGGTACACCTGCCCCTTTGTGGAAAAATTTTCCATTGAAATAGAAACCTACTACCTGCCTGATGGGGGGCAGCAGCCAAATGTGTTCAACCTGAGTGGGGCTGAAAGGAGACAGCGCATCCTAGGTAAGACCTGGAGCTACTAGGGTCACCCTGTCCTCCCAATCCATGGGAGGGGAAGGGAGTTGTAGGGGCTGACATAGCTCAGTGCTTGCTGCTGGAATCCCTCAGACACCATTGACATCGTGCGGGATGCAGTGGCCCCAGGCGAATACAAAGCAGAGGAAGACCCCCGGCTGTACCGCTCTGTCAAGACAGGTCGAGGACCACTGGCTGATGACTGGGCCCGGACAGCAGCCCAGACAGGACCTCTCATGTGCGCCTATAAGCTGTGCAAGGTTGAGTTCCGCTACTGGGGCATGCAGGCCAAGATTGAGCAGTTCATCCATGATGTTGGTGAGCACCCAGCTGAGGCAGGTTGTTCCTTATCGAGCATGTACCAGGGTGATGTTTGCAGCCAGGGATGCTTCCCTCTGCTGGGGACAAAGAAGCATGAAGCCATCATTTCCATTTGGGATGAAATACTTTTTGGGAGGCAGGAAACCTGCCTTGAGGTACCATGGTCTCAGGACCATGCTGCCTCTGGCATTTAAAAATGCTGCTGCTTCCATTAAGATTCTCTATCACCCTGTGAGTTGAGCAAAATTTAGAGAACCTCAGGAGGGTTACCAGCCCAACCCAGCAACATGCCACAAAATGCAGGTTCAAGAGCTATGACCTGATGTCACTCTTCCTCTCCAAGATGTCCCCACCCACTCCCAGCTCCCAGAGTCCCACCTTCTAGTTCTGGCATTCAGGAACCCCATTCTGTATCTTTCCACATCTCCCCTAAACTCCTGCACCTCAGCTTTGCCTTCCCTCCAAGCTCTGGAAATGAACCACCTGCACATGGAGGGACCATGCCCAGGTGTGGAGTCCCCCAGCCTGGTCTGCTCCACTACTGATGCCCCACAGCACCTCCAGCAAGCCATTGGCCATCTTGGCATCTTAAGTTCCCCTTCTGTAAATGAGGAAGAGGTTGAGCCGGGTAGTAAGAGCTAACATTGACTGAGTGATCATGACAACCCTTGAAAATCACTTTTCATGCAAGGTCTCCTTCAGCCCCTCCCATAATACCTCTATAAGATAAGAGTTTTTGTTATTCCCATTATACAAATGGATAAATTTAGTTTGAGTGGGCCCCCGAGTTATATTTGGAAGAATAGTAGAGCATATGTAAGAAAATTAAAATCATCCACATATAACTACTACTAGGATGCTAATATATTTTTCCAGAAATTTGTAATTCAACTACTATCACTTTATTTCCTAGATATTGGAGAGTTTCTAACTTTATTCCTCTGCTTAAAATGCAGATATTCCCAAATGGGTCCCATCTTTCACTGTAGACTTCATGAAGTGCCAACACTTCCATTAACTACTAACACGTTCATTAGCCAACAATTTCATTAACTGTTAACACCTTAATTAACTGTTAGCTCCTGAGAAGTCAGGAGGAAACCAGCTGAAAGCAAGCAAGAACAAGCACTAGTCTCAACTGCTAGAGTGGTGGGGTGGGCTCAGTGCTCAGAGTCAGAGTGCAGAAACGCAGATGGATGGGGCAGTGGACAGGGAAGGAGGTGCCCCAGATTCACTTCTGCCCCTTGGAGAGCATTGGTTCTGCCCTACTTTGTGGCTTTGGTGGGTGCTATCCCCACAGGAATCATTACCCAACCCCCAAAGCTGTACATATGGCTGCAGTGGTAGGGAAATGGGGTGGCAGGGAGTTCTGATGCCTGACCACCTACAGGTCTGCGCCGAGTGATGCTGCGGGCCCACCGCCAGGCCTGGTGCTGGCAGGATGAGTGGACAGAGCTGAGCATGGCTGACATCCGGGCACTAGAGGAGGAGACTGCCCGCATGCTGGCCCAGCGCATGGCCAAGTGCAACACTGGCAGTGAGGGTCCAGAGGCCCAGTCCCCTAGGAAACCCAGTACTGAGGTCAGGCCTGGGGCCAAAAAAACTAGCACCCCTGATGGGCCTGAGGCCCCCCCTGGCCCCGATGCTTCACCTGATGCCAGCTTTGGGAAGCAGTGGTCCTCATCCTCCCGTTCCTCCTATTCATCCCAACATGGAGGTGAGGCTGGGACATAGGGACCAGGGTGAGGGAAGCCATTCCACCTCAGGGTGGGCTCCCAGGTTGAAGACCAGCTGGCCCCGCAGGGGGCGTGTCTCCCCACAGCTTGTCTGAGTGGCGCATGCAGAACATCGCCAGAGACTCTGAGAACAGCTCCGAGGAGGAGTTTTTTGACGCCCATGGTCAGTACTGAGGCCCTGATGGGTGACGGGTATCCCCGAGCAGCTCCTCCCATTCCATAACACAGCCCACTCTCCCCTCAGAAGGCTTCTCGGACAGTGATGAGGTCTTCCCCAAGGAGATGACGAAGTGGAATTCCAATGACTTCATTGATGCCTTTGCCTCCCCAGTCGAGGCAGAGGGCATTCTAGGTAAAAAAAAAAAAAAAAAAACACTTTAGGAAACCAGCTATGAACCCATCTGTAGCAGGGACTCAGAACAGCTCATTCCTAAGTTAAATGTTAGTCCAGAGAAGGTACTTGTTAATATTCAGATGCATAATGAATGGATAATGGATAGAGGGACAGATTATTAGAGTGCAGGTAAGGTTTGGACAGCACAGTGGAGGAATTATCACTGGGACTCCCAAGAAGACTGACTTCACACTGGGGCTGATGTCTGGAGAGGGTTTTCAAGGACTAGACCAGCAGTGTCCAACAGAAATGTCTATGATGATGGAAATGATCAAGGTCTGCATGGATCCATAGGGCAGCCACATATGGCTGTCAAGCACTTGAAATAGGACCAGTGTAACTGGGACTGCATTTCTGTGTGTGTGTGTGTCTTTTTGAGACAGGGGCTCGCTATGCAGCTCAGGCTGGCCTTGAGCTCATTTTTGTAGCCCAGGCTGGTCTCGAACTTACTGATCCTCCTGCCTCAGCCTCCCAAGTGCTGGAATTACAGGCATATGCGCCACCACGCCCGGCTGGGACTGCATTTTTTTTTTTTTTGTCTTTTTTGAGACAGGGTCTTGCTATGCAGTTGAGGCTTGTCCTGCGCTCACTTTTGTAGCCCAGGCTGGTCTCGAACTCGCACCAATCCTCCTGCCTCAGCCTCCCAAGTGCTGGGATTACAGGCATGAGCCACCACGCCTGGCTTTTTTT
>PVJA010049195.1:0-13848 GCA_004027025.1 Myocastor coypus
CCCACGCGCCATCCGCCTACTTCTCATGCTAGAAATCACACATGAAGGGCCGTGTTTATCTGCAGCCTGTACTAGCGGCTACAGCCACTTAGTGAGACATCTGAAGTTTACTCCTCCTCTCCTTATATTTGAATGTCCCTCCCCTTGTGCAGGGATTGGCCTCTCCCCATCACCTAGATTTTTCTTTATTTATTGGATTAGCCCTCGGCTGGCATTTTTACAGTTGTGCCTTGCCTGTTGATTGTTGTTGGCTGAAGAACAAACGCCTGGCTAAGGTCCGTGGGGAAGAACAATTTGCAGATTTATTTTATCCTTTTGTTGATATTTCAGCTCCAAAGGCACAAGGTTAGTTTGCTTAGCTAAGGCTTCATCTCTTGGTCCCCAGGTGTTTCCATGTGATGGTGTCATCAGGGTCCAACTCCCTGGTGTGGCATCAAGACTGCTAGAGTGTATACATCTTTAGGAAACAAAGTTCCGTTTCCTAGGGCTTAGAGACCCAAGGTACAGCCAGGTGACTAAAGGCACAGATGAATAGTGTGGTTATTAATGTGACAACAGAGGTTACCTACTGAACCTGGCATGTTTTCTTTTTTTTTTTTTTCTTCCCTGTCATAGGGCCTTACACTGGTGAACTGGGCTGCTGTGTGGCTTCCCGGAGGGAGGTGCTGAGATGAGAGGGACCACACTTTTTTTTTTTTTTTTTTGTGGGACCAGGGTTCGAACTCATGACCTTGCACTTGCCCAGCAGGCACTTGTGCCTCGGAGCTATCTCCCCAGCCCCCCCTCTATCCTAATGAGGCTTACCATCTCCTCAGTCCCTCTTGACAACGGTGCTAATGATGGTGCTGCTGCTTTGTCAACGGAGCCAACAAAGATGCTGCTGCCTAGCAGTAAGCCGTGCACACCACCCTATTCTCCCCTTGCGGACAGGAGGTCACACAAAAGGCTGGGCTGTCTCAAGCCCCCAGTGGTTGTGCCGCCTTGAGTCTCAAAGTGCCACACTCTGATTTGACTGTAATTTCAAAGGCTCGTGTACACAAAAACGTGCCCTAGGACCATGGCCTAGTGATTGCTCCAGTCTTGCAGGCCCACGTGCGTGAGTTTGTGGCTGTTCTGAGCTTGCCACCACAGTGGATGGACTCATGGGTTTTAAGTTGCTGGGGCTGCTACAGTGAGTTCTGAGGCCAAATGAACCAAGCAGGCTTCCTGTCAGAGGTTTTGTCTAGATGTCTTGGTCCAAATGGAAGGACACAACGAGGACTGAGGGAAGTTGGCGAGAGGTGGGCAGCAAAGGAAAAGGTCACGAGATAGAAACTTACTGTTCCCTGAACGACAAGCTGACAGAGAAGAGGTGTGGGAGACTGCGGCGACAGGAGGAGTGGACTCTCAGGAAAGCAGAAGGCGGGGATGTGCAGGAAGGCTTGGGAGGATGCGAGGCAAAGAAAGCAAGCCCATATCCGGAGAGAGGCAATAAAGTAAGGCAGATGCGTGGGCAAATGAACAAGGAAATTAAAAATCTGGGTATAAAAAAGGTTAACCCTGCAGAGAAAAAAAAGAAAGAAAACGTATAGAAAGCAAATTTAGGGAATGGGGGAAAAAAAAAAAAGAAAATTCTCTTTGTGGGAAAAAAAAAGGGCCTTAGATGAGGACTTCATAATACATGGTATACTTGTTAGCTAACTCCAGAAAGAAAGGGCTAGAAAATGCTAACATGTCTTCATCTGATGAGTTTTTAAAAACATTTATTTCTGTTTTTATTGGCACCCAAATCCATGGGATGCCGACGAAATCATCAAGAAAATGTATCTTGAGGAGAAGAAAGTAAGACAAAAATGGTTGTTGCAATAGATTGGTTTTCATTTTCCATTTCAGAGACAATTTAATAACAATTTGGCTTTGATGCCTTTATTTATTTTCCTTCCACTTCTCAGGCCCGTTGGTCGAGGGTCTGGCCTGCCTGCCCGCTCTCGTCATCTGTTTACCACGAGGAGGGAACCCAACCCTACACTTGAGCAACATCAGCCTCCTTTTCTCTGGGACGCTGCGGTCTTCTCCTTCCTCTGTAGCGCTTCTGTGGGAAACTGGCTGCATGTCAGTCTTCCCTTTTCTTGAAAAGCCCTTCTGCCCCAGCCGGCCAGTTACCCAGTGGCTCTCTGACAGTGGGCCTGCTACTTGTTTATTCTGAAAGTGAGGTGATGGGAAGAGTGCATTTCCTGTGTTGTGAAATCTGAACTCACCTGCCCTCTTGTAACGAGATATCCACCTTTTGTGTAATGCCAGGTACTTGCTTAATTGCACTCTTGTAATGTGCTATCCCTGAGATGATAATTTGAGTTATTCCTTTGTTAACCTTTACACAGCCAATAACAAATTAAACATCATTATCTGAGTTTAAAATAGGCTGTAAATCTCTAAGCCCTGGTAATGTTCAGACACTTACAACCAGGGAGTCATAAAATGACATTACACGGCACTCTGAAAGGCAACCCAGAAAGCTCTGCAAATAAACGAGACGAAGACAGCTCATCCACCGTGGGAGTTTCCATGGAACGATCAATCTGAACTGGTACACAGAGGTCATTCAAATTATGCCACTTGGGCTCTCACAGAGCCTCTAGAAGCGCGCTTTCTGAATCTTTTTCCTGCCACCTTTGCGACTGATCACCCAGCCGTGTTTTCACGTGTGGCTAGAGACACCCGGCAAGCCCCGATTTTGCTTCTGCCGTGGTCTCTGCCTTGTTTGTGTCTTTCTTACCCAGTGCCTGAACCACTTGTTTGTCCCTTCCTTCTTCCCGTTCCTCCCTCTGCCTGTTGCTGGGATTCCTGCCTGCTTAGTGAAACTGGGAACCTCTGCCGGTGGTGCTGAGTCTTGTGCGAGTTGCACTTTGTAGGTGAATGCTTTGCCTCAGTGATGATGGTGGTGGGGAGGAGGGGCGGGGTTAAAGGTGCGAATACATGTTCAGACAAATTTGCTTTTTTGTGTTTGTTTGATTTTGTTTTTTGAAACGGGGTCCCTCTAAAGCTCAGACTGACCCTGACTTTGAACTCATTACATAGCCTTGGCTGGTCTCATGTTTGCCGTGATGTTCCTGCCTCAGCCTCCTAAGTACTGGGATTACAGTCTCACACCACCGTGCACAGCCAGGACTTTGCTTTCACTTGTGAATGCTGCTGTGCCTTTTTAATAAAGTCTGAGAATATTTAAACCCAACATTTTGTGTAATTAAGGGGCCAGAAAGGGAAACTATTTTCCCCAGAGTATTAAAACTATGTTCAGTGGTAGAACAGGACTAGAACTCAGGTTTCCGCTTCGGTATTCCCATTACTATGCACAATGTCGGATGGAGATGGTGGGAATGGATTTGTTTGGTTAGATTTTTTTTTTTTTTTTTTTTTTTGAAGATTACACTAATGGTGGTGACAGTCTGAGAAGACAGCTGGGGAACTTGTCAACTTCAGCACGGTGGAGACACGGCATGCTGCGGTGTGTTTTAGCACAGCTGGGATATGAGAGTGTGAGGCATCTATACCCCACATCCTCTAAGGTCCACTGAGCTACTTAGTTTCTGGGATTTCCTGGACCCCATCTCCAGGGCCCCCTGTGCTTTCTCTGGCCTGCTTACAATGTACGATCTGCACACGCAGAATGCCACATAAAGCACTTTCAGTTTTATAATTATTGTCCTGTTTACAAATTCTGCTTCTTCTCCTTTTTTTGGTACTGGGAGACTGAACTCAAGACCTTGCACTTGCCAGCAAGCACCTTTGCTACTGAGCTATCTCCCCAGCCCCCAAATTCTGCTTGTTGAAGAAGTTTGAGTCTGATATTTAGTATTTTGCGAGGGATGGTGAGTTCAGTCTGCACGTGGGCACTGTGCAGCAGGCAGCGTTCTTCCTCAGTTTTGAAACTCCTTGCTTTAGTCGGAGACAAAGGCCTTGCGCTCGTCACCCAGCAAGGCCAGAACATTCTGCTTTCCTCTCCCAGCCTCCCCTCTTCTTATCACTGGCAGCAGTGTTTCCAGTTCATATTTAAGTTACTTATTTACATCTGTGGTCAGTTCTGCTTCATTACGGTCTGAGGAATGATCAGCTTGCCTCTCTGTTAATTCCTTCTTCCTCTGGATTTATTTTACTTTCATATTTCCTTCTACTTTTCAGCCTTTTAATTAAAAAAGTATTTATTTATTTATTTTTGGAGGGACCAGGATTCGAATTCATGACCTTGCACTTGCCAGGCAGGCACTTGTGCCATGGAGCTATCTCCCCACCCCCACCTAGCCTTTTTTTTTTTTTTTTTTTTTTGTAAATCACAGAAATCATCTTGGGCTATAGATTTTCCTCTGCTTATGGTTTTAGCCCAGAGTTTTTGTGACTTTTATTATATTTTGTTTCTGTCATTAATTTTTTAAGACTCATATTGCAATTTCCACTTCTCAGTGATTAATTTGTTAATGTAATGGTTAAAATGAGAAAAAAGTCAATGCTTTCGTGCTCTGGAAAATTTCTGTTTTGGGGGACACTGAAAAGGAATATATTTGTGTATATCTGTATGGAAAATAATTTTTTTTAGTCTGTTCAGCACTTTTGACCTTTAGTTTTATGTCTGCCATTAGTCTTGTGACTTTTAAAAATGTTTGGTTTACATTTGTCTCACAATCTGATGCCTGTCATTTTATTTCTAATCATTGGTTTGAGTGTTTTCTAAAAACAACAACAGATTTTCGAGTTAAGGCTTACATTCTTTAAAATTCATCCCTTTTCAGACTGTGGCTCCATTGTTTTTAATGAACTCCTAGGACTATGGAATATCTGAGCATTCTTCTTGCAAATTGTGTACGGTTGGACTCATCTGAGATCCAACGTGAATAACTCGCTCAGGCCCTTTGACGAGAGAGTTGCACACACTCCCAGTTTGTTTTGGCTGACCGTTTTGCCATCTTGTTCCATCGTCAAGGGTTCAAGTCTCCTTTACCTTTTTTCATTTATGGACATTATTTATTTATTTATGTTTGTAACCTCAAATTTTCTGGTATTACATGTATTCTTTTCATTTTACCACTGGGTTTATTTTTAACAGCCATTTCTTAGCTTATACGTCTATTATTGGTGGTAATGAACGAGGTGGCATTTCTCTGTCTACGTGAATCAAATACTTTATACAATTTTGCCCTGCCATTACCTTTTTTCCTTCTTTTGGTGCCATTTCTTAATTGTTTTAAGTGATAACTTTGGCTTGTAGGTCAGGATTGACATAACTGAATCAGTTTTCCATCATGTATCTTCCACTTGCGTAATTATTTCAAGTATGTAGGTCTTATAGTCACGCTTATTATTTTTTATAGCCACACTTTTACCACATCACTTCTATTTTGGTTAGTTTCAGTATCCCTTCAAGTTATGATATCTGTACTTTTGGGCTTTTCATTTTGTTTCATTTCCCCAGAGTTGGATTTCTTCTTCAATGATCTTGACACGAGGGCCCATAGGTGACAGGTTTTCTGAAACTTTGAAAATCGAGCAGTCTTTTTTCCAAGTTCTCTGTTTAAGAAATATTGACCATAAAACTCTTGAGCCCTACCCTTTCCTACTCCACGCTATTGACAGATCACCTAGTGCCATGTGTTTCAAGCTGAGATGGGGGAATCTCCTAATCTGTCTTCGTTGATTATTCTTGGAACACCAGGAGCTTTTCACATGTGCTTACGCTTTATCAACTCAGACAGACCTGCCCTGCGACATTTTGTATGCGTCTTTCATTGTGTTCCTCGGTCCGTCCCCTGTGGGTCAGAGGAGGGGCTCCACGGTGGTGGCAGCTTTTTCCCTGGCTGCTGTGGAGGCAACACCTGGGAGGGAGCTTGGGACAGGGTGTGGCAGAAACATAAGTACGAGATCAGTAAAGCCAACTTGTAGTTAGAAAGAAGTGGCTGGGCCCGAGATGCATTTTAGAAATTGCTTGCGGTGATATGACGACCGTCTGATTTTCCCATTGTCTCTGGGTCTTGCAGTAAGAAGGCTGGTGAGGTGGCGTGGAGCTGCTAGCTAGAGGTCATTTTGAACCGGAAGTCTGCTAACAGATGTGGCAAATTTATGGGAAAGAGGAGGCCTAATAGCTGGGCATTTGCAAGGTGCTTAAAAATGTATACAGTAATGCTTCATTTGGCCCTTGTATGCCAGGGTGATGGGCAGTGCAGAGAGAGCAATGACTTGCTAGAAGTCACCAGTTAGTGGCAGACTTGTGACTTCCTAGTGTCTTTCAGAGCACAGCACTGTGCCTTCCCTGTAGCCTGCATGCTCAGAGCCTTGCGTATCTGGGCCAGGAACATAGCTCAGTGGCATAAGTGCCTGACAAGCAAGTGCAAGCTCCTGAGTTTAATCCCTGGGGATCTATAGAGACTCTGGAGTTGTCACTGGGTGGGTGGGGGCAGGCCAGCTGAGCACCAGGGCTAGACTCCGGGATCTAGCATATTGTAGAAGCATTTTGCCTATTGCTTTTTTTTTTTGGGGGGGGGGTCATTTGCAAGTGTAAAATATCTATGTAAAGGAGTTCGGCTGCTACACAATAAAGTTTGGTGAACATTACAGGTTACCTTGTTGCCTCCGATGTCTGGGCTCCACAGGTTGGTGAGTGTAATGCAAAAGACCTCTCCGTTCCTCTTCATCTGGATTCTGACTGAGCACACCACCAAGTGGAAGTGGCCTGACAGCCTGGGACGGCTGTGCGGTTCGTGTTTCAGCTCCACTGAGCCGGGGGTTTGCAGGACGCCGAGGTCGCCTCTCCCTGCACCCCACCTGTCTCCTCTGCTGCCTCTCACCTCACCCGCCCTTGGCTCAGTCCTTTTTGTAACACACATGGCCCGCTTCCCTTTCATTCCCATGATTTCTGTTCATATTTTCTGGCATCTTTCAATTCAATTTTCTTCTACTTCCGGTTTCCTAGACCTCTGTTCTCGACCTTTCTTTTCTACCCTTCTGTTTTCTTATTCTTTCCTTTCCCCCAGTTTCTTTCCCATTCTTTCCTCCTCTGCCCTTCTGCCAGTTCCCCACATTTTATTATGAAAACACTGAAGTCCACAGTCCTGCAAGGATCTCACTGGGATAGCTATACGCTTAGCACCTGGGCTCCTTCATTTGTGTCTTGCTAAACTCACTTTATCACATTTGTATTTATCCCTCCAGCCAAACACCAGTCCCTTCACTACTTCAGCTTGAGCTTCACTAACTTGAACTCAGTAACAGTTGATGGTCTCTGCTTTCCATTTAAAATAAAGTGTAGATACAGAGAACAGCATGCAGTATTAAAGATCTAATGAATTTGGGCAGTTGCTTTAATTTTGAAAGACGGATGCCCCTGTGCTAAGATGGGGGTGTCCAAGGCACCTGAGCAAGATTCCTGTCCTTTCGCCACTAACCCTTGCTCCTGCTCATCCTTCTACAACAACTGCTGCTCCATGTTTTATTATGGCGGGTTGGCTGACCTGTTATTTTACGTTTTCTATGGAATGAAGCAGAATCATATTTTTTTTTTTTTTGGCCAGGTTCTCTCACTTAGCTACATGGTTTTAAGATTTGTCCCAATCGATGTTCGCATCAGTAGTAGTCCTCCCCCCACACCCCCCCGCCTTCTGTATGTATTTGGTGACTGGTCTTACTGTGCAGCTCACACTCATAGTGCTCTTCCTGTTTTCAGCCTCCCCAGCACTGGGATTGCAGGCCTGCGCCATCACTGCCTGTCTCAGTGGCCGGCTCAGTGTGCCTGGGGGTCGGGGCCAGCGCAGCGTGTGGTATCAGAGATCAAACCTGGGTCCCTTTGGTTGCCTAAGCAGGTGCTTGGTCTGCTGAGCTGTCTCATCAGCCCTTCTTCTTCTTGGTTTTTTTTTTTTTTTTTTTGCCAAGTCCATTGTAAACACTGCCATGGCTAGTTTAATGATTCTCCTATTGATGGTATGTGCTACACTTTAGAAACTAAGCTACTATAATTTTTCCCCGTTATTTTTTTTTGTGTGTGGGGGCAGCTCAGCCTGCCCTGGGGGTGGGGCTGGTGCAGCATATGGTGCTGGTGATAGAACCACGGTCCCTGTGGTTGCTTGAGCTTTCCTAAGCAGGTGCTTAGACGCTGAGCCATCTTGCCGACCCTCCCTGTTAGTTTTGCTGTCCTCTATTTTCTGTTTGTATTTCTTGGCAGTACAGACCAAAGGGATGCTAAATTGTCTAAGGCTAGCCTTGAACTTGTGATCATGTCACCTTTGCCTTTAACCTAGGTGGGATTATAGGCATCACCCCAAGGCCCAGCCTTTCCCTTCTTTGTTTCCAGAACACACTCAGGGCACATCAGTAAAACTGAGGGTGCAGTTCCTACCTCCCTGGCTTGTGGTGGGAAGGAAGTGAGGCAGGTATGACAGGCTCCTGAGCAGCCCAGCCCCACAATGGGCACTCGGGAAGTGGCTGCGGTGACTCGGAGACTTTGGCAGAGAGGGTTTTGTGTGCAAGACCATTTCTGATTGGATTTCTGCATTACTTTCTAGCTATGTGGCTTTTGCCAAGTTATGTCACACTTTTATGCATTCATCTATTCCTCTAAAACCTCTCCCATTCCTCATAAGTTACATAAGGATAAAAGCATAAGCTTTGCCTGCATTATTGGAAGAGAACGGTGAAGAAAAATGATGGTGAAAAAAGTTTGCAAAAGGAATAACATCAACTTTTATTTTTTATTATTATTTTTTTCATACGATTTGGGTTCTGCAAGAAATCGCTTCGAGACCCTTGGATGAGAGAACTGTACCCAAAAGCCAAGAGCTACAGTTTGTGGCACACCCTTTTCCCAGACCCATTAGCTGCCATTCAGCTAGGACTTAGCAGTTTGCACTGGAGCATAAAGAAGTTTATTTTACCATTTTAATTTGGTGCTGCTTTATTTACCCTGTTTGTGCTAACCCAAATTTGGCACCCACTCTGTACTCCAAGTGCTAATTTAAGTGACATATTTCCGTTCTGCCTGGGAAGAATACACAGAAGAGCTGAAAGACGTGTGTTTATAATTATAAGGTACCGGGTTGGCTCAGGCTCCATCTCGCGGCATATGGGAACTATGTGGGCTAGTTAGCAAAAGTTTATGCTGAAGCCTGATGCTGTTTGGCTGAGTTTTGTAAACTCAGAGTTGTTAAGCTGTGTATAATAAAACATGGGCTGAGTCAATGTAATATTTCCAGGCCAGTCTGTTGTGGTAAGGACAGGCCTGTTCCCTCCTTTTGGCCTGAAAGCTCAGAGGATTTCGGCTCCGCTCTGGAGGTGGTAGGTTCTGCTGGGATCAGAGGGCCTGGCTGTTTTCTTACAGTGCAGTTTTTAAGGCTCTGAACATAAGGCTCATTGCCAGGTTTACATGCTTGGGTTTTTTGTTTTTCTTTCCATATTGAAATCAAGGAGGGTTCACGGGTATCTACCCAGCATTGTGTTTTTCAAACTTTCTGTTTAAAATAATAATATGCATTGTATCAGATACTGGAAATGTACTACTAACTTGTTTCGAAACTGTCACATTGTTATTTATTATTAAATGCAATTAAAACAAACAAACAAAAACCAAAGGCAGCTGGCCTGAATCCCAGGCCTCAGTTTTCTCTATATCCACTGGCCCCAGCAGCTGGTAGTTAAATGCTTTCCTAGAGAAACAACCATGTTTTTAGCTGCAATATCAAAACAAAAGATACCCTAGATGTTTAACTAATTATACCAGGAACAACTGAAAACTAGAAAAGATAAAAGTTAAAGAAGTTAAGGTGATCTGTTACCTAAAACTTACTCCTAGAGGAATGATTCTTTCTCTTTCAAGGAGGAAGGGAATGGGAAAAATAAAATAACCAAAATATATAATGTACATGTACAAATTCTCTATGATAAATGTGATGATTATGTCTACCTAAAATGGTTCAATAAACTTTATTATAAAAATAAAATAAAATACTATTACAGATGATCTGAGGGCTGGTGAGATGGCGCAGCAGACTAAGCGCCTGCTTAGGCAAGCACAGGGACCAGGGTTCCATTCTAGGCACTGTGTGCCACACTGGTCCCATCCCTAGGTGGGCAGAGCTTGCTTCCAAGACTGGGCATGGTAGCATGTGTCTGTAATCCTAGTGCTGGGAGGCTGAAAACAGGAGAGTCAGTACAAATCTGAGACACATAGTGAGACCCTGTACCAAATACATTAAAAACATCTGATAAATGTCCTGCTTATAGATATTGTCTGTTATTCAATATATCAGCACATACATAAGGAAGGTATTTTAAGCTCAGAAGAAAGATGTGCTTTTTGCAAAAGAAAATGGGTCTATTAATTGTCCAGATGTGCGTGTATACTCTCTTCTGAACATGTTTATCTGGGCCATCTCATTGACAGTGTGAGACTCTGGTTTCAGTAAGATGTTTTTGTTTGCCTTCTATGTGCACCTGCATAGAGCTCTTGCTTCCTTTCTGTGTGCAGACGTTTGGGGACAGAAAGAGAAGGTGGCCGGAGGGAGCCGCCGGGCCCTGTGTTCCCGCGCTCACGCTAACGGAGCTTCGGCACTAGCAGTGGATACCTAGGCAGCCTCAAGTCCTCTGTGAGGCCGACTGGGAGATCTGTCCTGCGGTACAGTGCAGCTCTTTGCTGGTGAGCCTGAGCAAAGCCCTTTATCCAGAAAGCCAAGCCAGTGTGGCTTGGACGGGGGGCTTCTGGTGTCTTCTCCCTGGTGTTTGCAGGCCACACACGGTTTCCCTAGTGCAGCTATACTGGACACACAGATCACACAGATGGGTCCTGATATTTAATCTACTAGGAAACATGGGGACAGCTCTCTGTGAGCTGTTCCCAGTGTCACATGTCTGAATCAGTTGGGTCGCCCAGTGCCTCAGGCATAGGAGGCCACAGGATGTCATTAGTCATCTCTGCAGCTCCTAACTTAGAGGGCACTCTGAAGAGTTGGAGTTGTGTGTGCCAAGTGATATGCTTTGTGAGTCCTGTCTTTTAATTTTTCTTTTTTTTTTTTTTCATTTTAGAATGCATTAGTTGAGGTCTTGGTTTTTCCCCAACTTTGCTCTGACAGGAATCTTCATAATCTATATCTGAATGTGGTGCAAACCAAAGCCTTGCCCTGGGTGTCACATGGGGGTAGTGAACCAGCTTAATGTGACACTGTCCTGTGCTTTGCATCTTCCATCTGTCTGTCAGCACCTTAAGGGGGAAGTGGCTCCTTCCTCTTGTCTGACAATGCACATGTAACCAGTCATGTTTAATTACCCCTTTTCTGTCTGCCAAGTGTCAGGTGTCCTTCGAGCCTCCCTGTAACCTCTCAGCAGAGCTACCATCATTGTAGTTTTACAGAGCACCAAGGCTACAAGAGGCGCAAGCACTTGTGGGAAGGCAGAAGTTTGGTCTGTGTGGCATTGCTCAAGGTCCAATGTGTTGTCTCTGCTTCATGCCAGGCCTTCATTCCTGGATGATGAACCAGGGATGCAGGTTGGCAGCATAAGCACCTGGCTGGAAAGTGTAAGGTCCGAGTTTGATCCCTGGTACCCCCCGCCTCACACACACACACACACACACACACACACACACACACACACACACAGATGAGAATTGGATGTTCAAGTTCGACATACTCATCTTGATTTGCACAACATGTGGTCTCTTGGATGTAGAGTCTGAAAGGCCACTGGGGATTCTTGCCGTCCTGCTAGTTGAGATTTGAAAAAGCAACAGCAACAGAAAATACATCACAGATATAAAGGTTACTATTAGAATTCTTTCTCCCACTAGGCTGTGCATCTTTTCCCTCCTGTTCTCTTTTCTTCTCCTTCCTTCCTTTTTGCATTACTGAGCATGGAGCCCAGGGTCTTTGCACAGAGCTGTGTTACATCTCTAGATCCTTTTATTTTGAAATGAGGTCTCACTAAGTCATCAAATTTCCCAGGGCTGGCTTGAATTTGCAGTCCTCCCCAGCCTCCTAGGATAAATGTCACTTTACTTTTTCTGTTTCTGTAACTAGGCACAATGGCAGCTTCGTAGAAATCACTCAGTGACATGGACTGGTGAAGCACTGGTTGACTGAAAGCTACGTCGTGTCTCCCTCCAGTGTATCTTGTTTTGTTTTATCCAATGCTTAATGTCTGCGTGGATGCAAGGACACCCAGAAGTGCGTTGGCAGGTTTGCAAATATTCTCTTGTGTGGACCTCACGGTCACATGTGTGTACCAGTACTTTTGAAACTGATGTAACGTGCACCTGCGTGACCTTGTAGACTCCTAGATGTCACCAGACTATCCTTGCAATGTGTTTGTGTCATGAAATAATTCAGAGAGGTTATAAAAATACCAGAAAATGGTAGATTTCAAGAGATCATTATTATCATTATTGATTTTGCACATGGCTGTGATATACCTGCGTGGACTAACAGATACTCTTCAGCCCAGCACCATGCTTTCAGCCACTGGGGTTAGGGGTTTTTGGGGTACATGGCTGAAGCTTTCTGGAGGGTTTGGAATGAGGGTGGGGTTCTTGCCAGGTTTGTTTTGGGGAAGGGTAGTACAACGTGGAAGGATTGAACTTGGGAAGAAGAGGCATGGCTTTTGGTTCAACTGTGTCATGCTGGGTTGCCATGTAACCTGTGGGTGTCTGCTTCCCCAGCTGCATGATGGAGGCAGTGATCGCACACATGATTGTGGCAAGGCTTAGATGTGATATCACACATAAAGGTTCTTGGAGATCCTCCAGCACTGAGCAAATAAGAAGTAACATGATGGCTGTTTTGGGGGTTCTGTACCCAAACCCAGGACCATGCACGAGCCAAGCAGGTCCTTTATCGCTGAGCTTCACCTCTGGCCCCTGAGAACCCAGAGGGCCCGTAGGAGAGTGACTAAGAGAAGGACCGTGCAAGCTCCTCGGATCATCCCCTGTGGGAACTGTGAGGAGTCGGGCAAGTGCCCAAACCTCTGTCTCAGTCCCCTTATCTGTTAAGTGGGGAAAATAATAGTAGCAATGTGTGAGCACACAGCTAAGGTCAATACATGTTTTTTGCACTGCTATAAAAACACACATGTGCACATACATATCATGTCATGCATGGGGCATGTGCCTTGGATTGTCAGCCAACGAATATCAATCTTCAGCATATCTGATTCCAACACCATTGCTCTCTTTGTCCCTGCCCTCATCCCTGCCTCTATAGTCTTGGCCTCTTCTTCTACTCTTACAAGAAAGATTCGAATACTCATGGTAGTTTTTGAAAGTCCAGGGTAAATGCTAGAGTAACATCTTTGGCTGTGGATATGAGAAGAGCCATAGGGCGGAAGGTTAAGAATAAAGGGGGCCAGGGAGAGGACTAGGACTCACTTTATACACTTTGGGCGTCTTTGTGTGATTTTCTTTTTTTGTGTGTGTGGTATGGGGATCAAACTTGGGACGTTGTGCTTGCCAGGTAGATGCTATGCCCCTGAGCTATCTCCTTAGCCCTTCTTTATGAGATGTTATTTAAGAAAAAAATCTCAGTTGCTTTGATTAAGTCTGAAACCTCCTCCGTGGATTAGAGCTAGTATGGATTTAGCTCCAGTCAAGAATCTTCTCTATTTGTATCTATGGCAGTGAGTATTATTGGGGACCGTGAAGAAGAACAAGCCCATGTGTCATCCAGAAACCAAAGCGGTTCACTGAAGAAAGAAAACCTACTTTCATTGAGGTACCACGTGGACCAATGAAATGGCAAAAGCTTTTGAAGAAAGATTGATATGAAAATCCAGGGTAGACAGCCAGAAAACACCCCAGTGAGCTAAGCAAGATATTCACACAGGCAAGCGTCATACAAAGATAATACCCCA
>PVJA010049196.1:0-13852 GCA_004027025.1 Myocastor coypus
CCTGCCTCAGCCTCCCGAGTGCTGGGATTACAGGCGTGCGCCACCACGCCCGGCTTTTTTTTTTTTTTTTTTTTTTATCTTTTTGAGACAGGGTCTCGCTATGCAGTTGAGGCTGGTCCTGCGCTCACTTTTGTAGCCCAGGCTGGTCTCGAACTCGCACCAATCCTCCTGCCTCAGCCTCCCGAGTGCTGGGATTACAGGCGTGAGCCACCACGCCCGGCTTACGCCCGGCTTTATTCACTCATTTTCATGGCCAGCTCAGCCCACCCTGAGGGCAGGGCTGGTGCAGCATGTGGTGTCGGGGATCGAACCTCGGTCCCTGAAGCCGCCCAAGCTTTCCCAAGCAGGCGCTCCAGACCACTGAGCCATCCCGCCGGGCCCCCGCCCTAGTTTCTAAATTTTTATATTTATTATTTTTTTTTTTTGTGTGTGTGTGGGACTGGGGTTCAAACTCACAACCTTGCACTTGCCACGCAGGCACTTGTGCTACGGAGCTATCTCCCCAGCCCCTTATTTATTTATTTATTTATTTACTTGGTATAGGGTCTTGCTATGCAGCTCAGACTCATAATGATCCTCTTATTTCAGCCTCCCCAGTGCTGGGATTACAGGTGTGTGCCAGCACGACACTTTGGTGGTTGGCTCAGTGTGGAGCCAGCACAGCGTGCAATACTGGGGATCGGGTCCTTTGTGCTTGCCAGGCTGGCACTTAGATAGCTGTGCCATCTCCCTGGACCCTCATTATTTTTTGTGTCCTTTTTTTTTTTCCTGGTACTGGGGATTGGACCTGGGACCTTGTGCTGGCCAGGCAGGTGCTTATGACAGTGAGCTATAGCCCCAGCCCTCCCCTCATTATTTTTCGTATTAATATTCCATGCCTGTATAATCCCAGCATTTGGGAGGCTGAGGCAGGAGGCTGAGGCGAGGATCAGCTTGAGTTTAAAGGCAGACTGCACTACAGAGCAAGTCCTTGTCTCAAAAGCAAAAAGGAAAAGTGGGAGGAGGAACAGCTAAGTTGTGCAGCAAGTAGTATGTGGGGACAGAAAGCCAGCAGGCCACACAGGTGACTTTACATTCACTCCAAGAGAGATGTGATGCCATGGAGGTTGAGGGCAGGAAAAAAAATGGGGCCTTAGCTCCCTTGCCCCGCCACTCTGGAGGGCAGCCCGAGTAGGAAAGGCAGACACTGTAGCCAAGAGAGAGCCTACAGGGTTACTTCGATTAAAAAAAAAAAAAAAGCAAGTGTGGAGCTTAAACCAAAGTAGAAATCATGGAGTTGTTTAGAAGTAGTAGGACTTTGTTGTTGTTTGATACCAACTTGGGCCCTTGTACTCGCCAGCTAGGGTTGATGTCACCGCCCTATGAAGCACAGTGAAGTTGGCTGGCTTGTCAGAGATGGAATGACAGAGGGGAAGGATTTGAATGGGTGGACTTCAGGAGCTGGGTTTTAGGTGCTTTTTATTTGTTTGGCGCCCTGGTTCAGGTCAAGACCTCGAATTTTTTTTTTTAATTAATTAATTAATTAATTTTTTTTCTTGTTTCAGAACCTTTATTTGTTTTTTTGTTTGTTTGTTTTTTTTTTTCAGAACCTTTATTTGTTTATTCATTCATTTTTATGGCCGGCTCAGCCTGCCCTGAGGGCAGGGCTGACGCAGCATGTGGTGCCAGGGATCAAACTGAGGTCCCTGCAGACGCCTAAGCTTTCCTAAGCAGGCGCTTTAGACCACTGAGCCATCCTGCCGGGCCTAAGCCCTCAAATTTAATTTTTACTTTTTTTATTATTTTTTTTATTGTTTCAGAACTTTTGCTTGTTTGTTTTTTTATGGCCGGCTCAGCCTGCCTTGAGGGCAGGGCTGACGCAGCATGTGGTGCCAGGGATCAAACTGAGGTCCCTGCAGACGCCTAAGCTTTCCTAAGCAGGCGCTTTAGACCACTGAGCCATCCTGCCGGGCCCAAGACCTCAAATTTAGATGTAGGTTTGGGCATTGCCCACTGTACGGGCACATGCCGCTCATCCTGACACTTGGGAGGCTGAGGTGGGAGGACCGCCCTGACTTGGAGGCTAGCCTAGGCTCTGTAGCAAGTTCAGGGCAGCTTGAGCTGCACAGTGCTACCCTGTCTCAAAAAAAAAAAAAAAAAAGTTCTCAAAACATCCAGCTGGGTACATACTGGACTTGGAGAGGGTACCATCAAGAAAATACCCTTTGTGGGCTGGGGAAATGGATAGCTCAGTGGGCTAAGCACAAGGACCCAGGTTCAATCCCTAATACCAAATGCCATGCTGGCTCTGTGCTGCACTGTGTCAGCCCTGAAACCAGGTGTGGTGGCGCACGCCTGTAATCCCAGCCTGCACTGAGGAGGCTGAGACAGGAGCATCACTGTGAGTTCCAGCTGCATAATGAGACCCTGTACCAAAGAAATAAGTACATAAATAGAAAGTTAAAGAAAAAAAGTAGCTAGCCCTTGGTTGTCTTCTTGGTACACGGAGGTACACTGAGCAAGACCCTGCTCCCCGAGCCCACAGCTCTGCACCATTTCATTTCTTGGGGTTCCTCAGGCCAACGCTTTCTTGCACACTGGCAGGGCCAGAGTCTGGAAGACAGGGTTGGTCCCCTTTTCTTTTTACACTCACATCCTTTGCATTACTTTTCAAAGTCTTATGTGTTGGGATCATGAACCAGAGTTTTAGTTATTGATTTTTTTTTTTGTCTTTTTGAGACAGGGTCTCACTGTGCAGTTCAGGCTGGCCTGGAGCTCGTTTTTGTAGTCCAGGCTGGTCTCGAACGTGCACCAATCCTCCTGCCTCAGCCTCCCAAGTGCTGGGATTACAGGTATGTGCCACCATGTCTGGCTACAAACCACAGTGTTCCTTTGGGGTGGGGGGGGACTGGGGTTCGAACTCATGACCTTGCACTTGCCAGGTAGCAGGCACGTGTGCTACAGAGCTATGTCCCCAGCCCCAAACCAGAGTTTTCATTGGAGGCTTTCACATTAGGCCAGAGCCTAGCTTTCACATTAGCCTAAAGTCTTCAGTCTCCCTCTAGGTTTTTTAAAAGCATACCTCCGGGCCGGGCGTGGTGGCTCACGCCTGTAATCCCAGCACTCGGGAGGCTGAGGCAGGAGGATCAGTGCGAGTTCGAGACCAGCCTGGGCTACAAAAGTGAGCTCAAGGCCAGCCTGAACTGCATAGTGAGACCCTGTCTCAAAAAGGCAAAAAAAAAAAAAAGCATACCTCCGGGTTTAAAAACAAAAAGGAAAACAACCAATGAAACTTTCAAAATGGTTTCCATTCCACTTGCCAGCTAGAGTAGGCTAGAAATGTACATGTGCACATGCATGCGCCGGTACGTGCGCACAAAGAGCCAGGGGAGGTCTGGCGTGGATGTGGTGGGGAAGTCCAGTGGAGCCCAGCAACAGGTAGCCTGAAGGGGGGGGGGATCACTGCAAGTTCAGGGCCAGTTTGGAATGTCCTGAGTTCAAGACCTCCTTGGTCAACATATTGATTCTTTGACTCAAAAGAAAAAGAGCGGGAGGGCTGGGAAGATAGTTCAGTGTACTAAGTACTTTCCTGGCAAGCACAAGGTTATGACTTCAATCCCTGCACCGGAAAAAAAAAAAAAAAAAAAAAAAAAAAAAAAAAAAAAAAAAAAAAAAAAAAAAAAAAAAAAAAAAAAAAAAAAAAAAAAAAAAAAAAAAAAAAAAAGAATAGTATAAAAAAAGGAAAAAGCCGGGATAACTAGAAAGGGGAGCTCCGAGGCCAACTTAAAGTCCACAACTCTCGGTAAAGGGCGAAACCCTTCTCGTACAGCCCCCCGCCCCAGCTTTCTCCCCAGCGTGGCCCGAGGCCTGCAGGTGGCCGGCGAGGGAATGTAGCCGGCTGGAGCTTCGCGCAGAGGACGCAGTGTCTCCACTCCCCTTGTGGCGGACCTCGGGGACTGTCCCGCCTCTGGGTCCGCAGAGATCGTCGCAGTTTCTGGTATGGATCCCGGGGGACAAAGGCCCGATTCTCTCCAAGGCCCGGTGGGCAGCCGGCAGTGCAGGACGCCCACGAGGGCCTGCAGGCAGGCGGCTCAGGGGCGCGGGACCCTCGGAATGCTCAGGCGCCCCCGCACCCCCGCACCCCCGCACCCCCTCGCCGCGCCAACCTCGCCCCTTGCCCCGGCCAGCGGGCGGTGCGGCCCCTTTCACAATAGCGCAGCCCCTCCCTCCTCCCGCCTCCCGCGCCGCGGCCTCCTCGCGCATGCGTCTTGCGACCCACGGCGGCAGCGGCCACGGCGAACAGCTCCGTTTTTTTAAAGGGAAACGCCGAGGAGTCCGGGTTGCCTGTGGGGGAGGGGCGTCCGCGGCGGCGACCCCCGGGGCGGCGGCAGATCCCTCCCGGCGCGGGCAGACATTTCCTTCCGCCTCTCCGCCGGCGCGCGGGGAACATGGAGGCGCGAGGCGGCTGAAGCGGGCGCCGGCGGGCGGGCGGGCGACGGGGTGGGCGGCAGGGCGCGGGGCGGCGGGCTAGGCGGGCCCGGCCGGGCCGCGGCGGGCTCGGGGATGCGCGCGGGGCCGGCGGGGCGCGGGCGGCGGCGGCGGCGGGGCGCCCCGGGGCCGACGGCTGGGCTCGGGCTCGGCCGCGGCCCGGCGTCTCCGCGCGCCGAAGGGAGGGCGCCGGGGCCCAGCGGCGGGAGCGGCGGCGGCGGCGCGCGCGGAGCCCGGCGGCCGCGCCGCTGAGGGCGCCCGGCGCGCTCCCCTCCCCCGCCCTTGCCGTCGCCCGCGGCCCGCGCTCGCCCCCTCCCCGCCCCTCCCCCGCCTCGGTCCCCGCCGCGGCCTCGGACCACTAGGACCATGCGATCGGCCGTGTTCAAGGCGGCCGCGGCGCCCGGCGGCGGCAACCCCGAGCAGCGCCTGGACCTGGAGCGGGCTGCGGCGCTGGGCGGGCCCGAGGACGAGCCCGGGGCGGCCGAAGCCCACTTCCTGCCGCGGCACCGCAAGCTCAAGGAGCCGGGGCCGCCGCCCGCTGCCGCCTCAGCTCAGGCCCGTGGCGCGGTGCTCCCGGCCGGTGCGGCGCCCGGGCAGCCCGAGGAGAGCTGGGGAGGTTCGGCGCCGCTGCCCTGCCCGCCTCCCGCCACCAAGCAGGCCGGCGTCGGCGGGGAGCCGGCCGCGGCGGGTGCGGGCTGCAGCCCTCGGCCCAAGTACCAGGCGGTGTTGCCACTGCAGACGGGCTCGCTTGTGGCTGCCGCCAAGGAGCCGACGCCCTGGGTCGGGGACAAGGGCGGGGCGGCCCCGCCGGCTGCCACCGCGTCGGACCCGACGGGGCCCCCTCCGCTGCCTCTGACTGGGCCGCCGCCCCTCGCGCCCAGCGCTGCGGCCGGGACCCTGGCGGCCGGCGAGGCCCGATGGAAGGGTGTGCGGAAGAGCCCTCTCGGGGGCGGCGGCGGCTCGGGGGCCTCCAGCCAGGCCGCCTGCCTCAAGCAGATCCTGCTGCTGCAGTTGGACCTCATCGAGCAGCAGCAGCAGCAGCTACAGGCCAAGGAGAAGGAGATCGAGGAGCTCAAATCCGAGCGGGACACGGTATGCGAGGGGTTAAGCAGCGTGTGGGCTGCCGGCGCAGTGCGCATGCCCGGGGAGGGGGCGCCGGAGAGGCTAGGGTCTCCGCGGTTATGGCTGGGGGCGGCCACCCGCGCAGGAGTGGTGTCCTCGGTGCTGGGCCCTCGGCCGCCGGGTCACAGGCTCGCCGGATCCGAGGGAAGGGTTAAAGGGCAGGCTTGGGGGTTGGGGGGGCGTTTCGGGCGCCCAAAGGGTTAATTTAAAATGACAGCCCCAGAATTGTGGGAAAGACGTTTAGAGTTGGGACGGAGCTGATTTGTGAGGTGTTAGAAAGGAAAGGGTGCCCTGCAGATGTGGTCGGCGCGTGGAAGGGGTTAAATTAAAGCGCTCTGGCGTTGAAAGTGCTAGGAGGGGCGGGACAGGTAGCTAGCTGTGGCCATAGCCGTCAGACGCAGCATCTCTAAACAGGGAGGGGCTCGGTGTAGGCCTCCTGGGGGCAGAAGGGAGAGGTGACTTTCTGTGTAGTCCAGTTTCATCTTTCGTAATTTGTTACTGAATTAGCGCCTTTGATTTGGAGTTTATAATAGGAGTCTAGGTTCTAAACGCTGCTGGGCAGGCTGATAGTATAAGCAAGGTGTTTGAAACTGGACGATTTTCTGGCTTGTACCTTGCACCAAGAACGCATCCCCAGTCTTAGAATCTCAGAGTAGGGCGGTTGTTCATTTCTTTGTACTTCTAAGGAGCACGACTACCCTGGCTTGTTCTACTGCAGCAGAAGCCAGGCAACTTCTGCACCAGATGTCCTGGTCGGGGAACTGCGCGGTGGGATGTCCCTTGCTTGCTAGCTACCTTTCAATTGCCTAAAAATAAACATGGTTTCTACAATTGTGTCCGAGCTGCAGCAACCCCTCCACTCCCTCCCTCCCTCCCTCCCTCCCTCCCTCGCGATTGTGTGCCAAGGGCTGAGGAAAGGAGCAGAGGGCTATTCATTTTTTTTGCTCTCCAAATGAATCGCATCAGGCAGCTGTCTTTTCGGAGAATGCGTTATGCAAGGTGGAGTGGGAGACAGGCAGCTCTCACTAAAATCCCCTACGGTGTTGATGTGTGGAAGTTACCCAACACGGAGGTGGCACTGCTCAGCCACCGCACCGCAGTCTTGGGGTGTGAGGGTACTGTAATTGCAACACATCATCTCCTTATACCGGCGCAGGGCGGGGAGAGGAGGGCCAGTGAAGGAGAAGGGGATCCAGGAAATGTCACCCACAACCCGCGGTTGAGTAATGCCAAGGTTGCGAATCAAAACAGATAGGCCAGGATGGGATGGGAGCCTGGTGGAGAAGGGGTTTCCCTGCTGGTGGTGGAGCTGCTGCTGAGCCCTGTGCTGGCTCCCCTGAGCAGGGGACACGGGGTGAGGTAAGGATAGCATCAGAGCATCAGTCTGAACTTGGCAATCAGGACCTCTGCCGTGTAGTGCAGTCTGAGCGTTGCTGAGGCTTGTTTCGTTTATTCCTGTGGTGGTTTGGCCTCTGCTGAAGTCTATGCAGTGGATATAATGAAGGCTGTATTAATAGCTGTGTCTTCGTGAAGCCAAAATCCACGAGAAGGGTGGTGCGATTAGTATGATTGGCACCTTTTCTCCAGTTAGGTGGGAGTTTTTGATGGCAATAGACTCTAGTTTTGCTGAGTATGTAGTCTTCTTTTCATTAGAGTAAAAGGCATCTGGTTTTAAGGAATACTTAGATAAATAGCTGCATTTCTTTCCTATGCTTCAAATGCGAAGTCGTTGTGTACAGTGAATTTGGTGGGCTGTGTATGTTGCTAGCGTCTGTTCTTGTTTTGTGACATGGAGTGTTTATTGCTGTAGAAGTCCTCCTTGCCCTGTAGAAACATAGCTCTTTCAAGTAACACTGCCATCCCTAGTGACACTGTGTGAGCTTGTAATTCCCTCTCAAAGTACTGTTTGGGTGTTGCTGTTGCGTAGAGTATGGGGATGGAAAACAGGATAAGATTAGGTCTTCCTAAGAAGATAGGGCTCTGGGGGTGCAGCACAGAGGGCTTTGCTTATTGAAGTATGTGAGGCCTGGAGTTCTAGCCCCACCATCACCAAAACAATAAAAATATGTAGAACATGTATAAGGTTAAACCTGAGTTACTTGAACAGCAGCAACACAGACCAGACCCTGCCATTTAAAGACACACCGGGGGCCCCCTCAGTGGAGCAGGTCTATCTGCTTGCAGAAGAAGGAGCCACAAATTGGCCCAGACCTCAGCCTGTCTTGGTTAGCCCCTGAAATTAATCTGTATATCTTGCTTTCTCTGTTGTATTTTAGGAAAACCATTCAGATTAATGCCTAATGGTTAAAAACAAGTTGAAGGGGACTGGGGAAATAGCTCCGTGGCACAAGTGCCTGCCTGACAATTGCAAGGTCGTGAATTTGAACCTCAAAGGGGAGGAAAAAAAAAGTTGACTAGGGCTGGGAGTATGCAGTGATGGGTAGCACTCACCAGCCTGGTCAGGGCCCTGGCATTGGGGGAAGGAGAATTGACTTGATCAGGGCCACAGAAGGATGCAGGAGACCTTGCTGTCTCTGAACGGGCTGAATGGCTGTGCTTAGTTCTTGTGTGTGTTAAGTCTGCATTTTGTCACTCTCTCTTTTAGCTCCTTGCTCGGATTGAACGTATGGAAAGACGGATGCAGCTGGTAAAGAAGGATAACGAAAAAGAAAGGCACAAGCTGTTTCAGGGCTATGAAACTGAAGAGAGAGAGGAAACAGAGTTCTCTGAGAAAATTAAACTGGAGTGCCAGCCAGAGCTCTCCGAGACATCCCAGCCTCTGGCTCCTAAGCCATTCTCATGTGGCCGGAGTGGAAAGGGACACAAAAGGTGCGCCGATAACATGGTTGTGCTGTGTGGACGTGAGGAGGACCCTTGTTACTGCAGGCCAGGGGTAGGGGATCCAGGGTCATGAATTGGTTTTATAGCAGCCGCCACCTAAACTGGGTAATTTTCTGTGCTGAGAAACTGTCTCGAAACACCCTTGCAGCCTATGAGAAGTCCATAGGCGTCTCCAGTCCAGTATTAGTTGCATAGCACGGGTATGATACCTGCGTCTCCTGCGAACTGTTATAAAGGAGTTCAAGTTAGGCATCACATGAGAAAGTGATGTGTAACTGTCTGCAGAGACAGGAGATTAGGCTTTGAGGGTAAGTGAGACTTCTGGAAACTCTGAACTCAGTGTACTAAAATGTGCAGGCGTAGAATACTGATAAAATCTGCGCTTTAAGGATTCCACGATGTTGGGCGGGCACAATAGCTCAGTGGTCCAGAGGGCCTGCTTAGGCAAGCTTAGGCCACTGCAGGGATCAATCCCTGGCACCACATGCTGTGCCAGCCCCGCCTCCAGGGCAGGCTGAGCTGGCCATAACATAAATAAGTTTAATAAAGATTCCACAATATTAAGAACTGTTCAGAGTTGGTACCCTGGTCTTTAAGGAGATGATCTTGCAGTGCAGAACTGAGTTTGTGAGAGAAATGAGGAGGGGAAGGGTGAGCAAGCAGCCGGCAAGAAAAAACCAGGACCACAGTTAATATAGCCCAGAGTTGGGGGTGAGGGGGGCTGGCTTCTGGCTTTCAGCCGTGCAGTAGGTCTCACAGAGTAGTGGCGTGGCACCCAGTGCTGGCTGAGGACACGAATAAACCAATGTGTGGTTGGTAGCAGAGGATCAGTAGGGTATTAAGCTCTGGAACTTCGTGTTCCATGGTTGCTTTCTCCTGGTGTGGTGGCCTCCCAAGTTCATCCCCAAGCCTGGGCAGTTTAGCAAGGCCCTGTCTCAAAAGTGTTTTCCCAAGGGCTGGGAATACAGCTCAGGGCCAGGCTTGGGTTTCGATCCCTAGTCCTGCAGCTCCCTAAGGGCCTGTTGTGTGTGCTGGAGCCATGCGAGGCTGTTTCTGCTCAGGGCCTCCCAGGGAGCATTAGAGAATCAGGTCCCTTGAATAGTGCTCATTTGGAGGCAAGGGAACACTAGTTATCTTGCCTCAGAATGTGTTCAGATTAGATTTAACAAGTTGATTTCATAACATTTTCTTCCCATCTAATAGGAAAACCCCGTTTGGAAATGCAGAAAGAAAGACTCCTATTAAAAAGCTGGCTCCTGAATTTTCAAAAGTCAAAACAAAAGCTCCCAAGCACTCTCCTATTAAAGAGGAGCCCTGTGGTTCCTTATCTGAAACCGTTTGTAAACGTGAATTGAGGAGCCAAGAAACTCCAGAGAAGGCCCGGTCTTCAGCGGACACCCCGCCGAGACTCTCCACTCCCCAGAAGGGACCCAGCGCCCACCCCAAGGAGAAAGCCTTCGCCAGCGAGACCGAAGACCTGCCATACCTTTCCACCACAGAAATGTACTTGTGTCGTTGGCACCAGCCTCCCCCGTCACCGTTACCATTACGAGAATCCTCTCCAAAGAAGGAGGAGACTGTAGCAAGTAAGGCATAGAGAACACTTGCTCTTATACCCTAGTGGTGGAGGTCAAGCTAACAAGTGTGAAAATGCCTTTGGCATTTTTTAAAAAGTGCAATCAATAAAGCAGAGTTCTGTCAAGAACGAGTAAGTTAACAGCCAGAGACAGACCCGGTGCAGGCATTGCAAGTAGATGGAATCACAGCAGAGTGTGCGCAATGTCTCTGCCTGCTTACAACCTGGGAGATGTGTTTGCCAGTAAGTTGCTCGTCCCAAGAGCACCAGACTCGGGGTGTGTTCTCCAGCAACTTGCGTGCCCTCTGAAACAAGGGTTTTCTGTGCTGGGAAACGCATAGAACTTACACTGTGCCGTGCACGACTGTTCCTGCGCTCGATGCTGTGTGAAACCTGGGAGGGAGGGCGGTCTTTGGGGCTCTCAGGGGCCGCTGGTCATTTTTGGTTGGGGATCCAGCTTGGGTGGGGCATTTCACCTGGGCTCCGTTCTTCCATGATATAAACGTTCGTCTGTATCTCTGTGTCCCGGTCTGGGGGCAGGAGGAATCTGCCAAGGACCAGCAGTCTTACTCTATCCTACTCTACTTCACAAAGGTTCTAAGATGTGAAGAGTTTACTTGGATTGCAGTAGCCCATTCATTGTTCATATATTTAAATAAAATGGTCTACAAACTATTTTTCAAACAAGAAGGACTATCTTGGGATATCTGAGCTGCTCGGGAGGGTGTGGGCTGTGGGACATTAGTAGTCTTCATTCCCTTTTGTTTTTTTTTTTCTTTATGGCTCCCACACAGAAATACTCCTTTATGTCCTACGTCAGCCAGTAACTGGACTGTGTCTGTGGTGGTGTCCCATTAGTCTGTGACATCACGCCGGCTGCTTCGGGGAGGCGGCGGGAAGCATTCCTGGATAGGGCTTTAGCCGCGCAGGGCTGGGGACGGGAGTCCACTCCAATGAGATGAGCGCGTTCTCCAGGCTTTGTTGGTTGTATGGTGACACAGTTCAGTGGGGAGGATAGAAGAGTTGGCTAGCAGCCACGAGGCCGCACCCGAGTCGCGAGTGGCGCAGGAGCCTGGTGTAGTGCCGATCTCTTGTTGGTTCAGTCAGTTGAACAGGTTGATTCTTAGGACTGACCTTTTGGCTGCTGTGGCGATGCTGTGTAACGACTTAAGAGGAACCGTGAACAACTTCCCATCCGGCATGGGGAAATGGCTTGGTCCGGAGCTCTTCTGTGTGACTGGCTCTTCTTGAAAACCCTGTCTGCCCTAGTGAGGAAAATTGCTGATCCTTCCGAGATTGTGGGCATCACTGTGAGGGCGTGTGACGGGGCAATCCTGACCCCTTTCGGAGTCTGAGTTACCCGCTTCATGTGGGCACCCTTACTCTTGAAGTCCGAGTCTCCAGAGGAAGTCGATGGCTTGTTCTAAGGGAGCCTCAGTCGTTGTGCATGTTGTTCAGGCCGGACCAGCGAGCGAGGTGTAGTTTGTTTGGAGGGAGGAGGGGGCGTTGAAGAAGAAGACTACACATGTAAGTGTTGAGAACGCTGATCTCTTATTTGAAAAATAGGGTCAACTTTTACTCACCTGCCATGTTCTGAGTTTAAGGTTTGATACCCTTGGCCATCAGCTGTTGCAGGGAAACCACCCTAAATAATGAAGAAAAGAAGTCGTCTCAGTGTAAAAAAAAAGTGGTGGGCTTATTTTCTTTTCTTTTGTCTGTTGTTCCCTCTTCCCCTCCCCCAGAGAGATATTCTCAAAAGAACAACTCAAAAACCAAAATGGCTTCCTGCTGAGAACTTCAGTGGTGGCCCTTTCTTCCACTTTGGGTATGGGCTTCTTTTCTTTTTACACTGAGATGACTCTTCTTTCCTGCATTATTCAGGGTGTCTGATGCCATCAAGTGTTGCAGGAGAAACTTCAGTCTTGGCTGGTGAGTAGAATAGGATTGGTGCTGGCCGGGCCTGGGAGGGGGCGGGGGGACGGTGGATGGTGGAGGTTGGGTGTCACAGTCCCCGTCTGTTGGATGTGGGAGAGAGAGATTCCGTGGTGTTTGATCGGTTCCGCTCCCATAGAACAAAATGATGATGATTTCAGTTGTTTTTCAGGAACTGCAATAGCGTCCGTTATAGGAATGGTCAGGTATTGGCTTAGGGTGTTTTGTGGTCCTGAGTTGGGCAGATAGCAGTGCATTTTAGGCTCTTTGTACCATAGCGAGGACACTGAGTACAGCTTCAGGAGAGGCCCTAGAGTGGATTCCCATCACTGGGTAACTGTCTGGCAGGGGAGTGACCTCCCGTCCTAGGGAGTAGCTGGAGGGTCGTGCAACTTTGGATTTAAGGGTGGTTCCACCCCTCCTCTCTTTCTTTTTCTTTCTTTTTTTCTTTCAGTTCCTTCTTGGAGGGACCACTCAGTAGAACCTCTAAGGGACCCAAATCCTTCAGACCTTTTGGAGGTAAGAACCTGAGAGCTGTCAACAGAAGGGATTAAGGAGTTGATGATTTAGTATGGGGGTGTCAGGCCAGGGAGACAGCTCAGCTGCCTAGGCAGTTGCTTGGCAAGCACAAGGTCTGGAGTTCGATCCCCAGTACCACAGAAAAAAAAAAAAAAAAAAGGAATATGGGGTGTCCAACCTGCACGCAGTGGTACACCCTTACAATCCCAGCTACTTGGCAGCAGGATCACTTGAGTCCTTGAGTTCGAAGCCAACTTGGATAGTATTAGGAAATCCTGCCTCAAAAAAGATGAGGCGTACCTTAATTATGTTCTGTTGTCGTGTATAGCTAGATTAAATAGCACTTAAAGCCCACGCAGGCATTTGAAGGATGATCGGGTCTGTTTTCTTCAGCTAAGCCAAGATGTGATTAAAAAGTAATGGTGACATCAGATGTGGTGCACAGTTCTAGTCACAGCGGTTAGGAGGCTGAGGCAGGAGGATTGCTGCAAATTTGAGGCCAGCCTGGATGACAAACGGAGTTGAAGGCCAGCCTGAACTGGATGGTGAGACTGTCTCCAAACAACTTTGGTAGCCAGGCGTGGTGGCACACGCCTGTAATCCCAGCTCTCGGGAGGCTGAGGCAGGAGGATCGGTGCGAGTTCGAGACCAGCCTGGGCTACAAAAGTGAGCTCAAGGCCAGCCTGAGCTGCATAGCGAGACCCTGTCTCAAAGACAAAAAACCCCAAAACTTTGGCTGCCAGTAAAAGGCTCGTTTTCACCCATCTCCCTGAGGAGATGAGGCTCTTCCTCCCTCTAAGCACACACAGGCCATCGCCTGTCCCGCCTTCTGCAGCAGTCCTGGATGTCCCCTCTTGGGAGGTCCTCTTTGGGCCGCCGGGACTGCTGCACACCGTCCTATATAAACTCAGCATTTACCTTCCGTGGGCATTTTGACGTTGGCAAAGAGCCAGAAGTTACCCACTGCCAGATCTGGTGAACAAGTTGCGTTTTTTTTTTTTTTTGAGAATTTTTTTTTTATTTTTTCCTTGTTTCAGAACCTTTGTTTGTTCATTCACTCATTTCTATGGCCAGCTCAGCCCGCCCCGAGGGCAGGGCTGGCGCAGCATGTGGTGCTGGAGATCAAACTGCGGTCCCTGCAGCCGCCCAAGCTTTCCCAAGCAGGTGCTTCAGAGCACTGAGCCATCCCGCTGGTCCCCCAAATTGCGGTTTTGTTGTTGCCCCTTTTTGTCTGTGGACCCAGGAGTGTGTTGCCATACCTGGTTTAAATTGGGTGTCTTTACAAGCTATCTATCTATCTATGTATTTATTTATTTATTTAAAGAATTTTATCTTATTTTTTTCTTGTTTCAGAACTTTTGTTTGTTTATTTTTATGGCCGGCTCAGCCTGCCCC
>PVJA010049197.1:0-13729 GCA_004027025.1 Myocastor coypus
GTCCCTGAAGCTGCCCAAGCTTGCCCAAGCAGGCACTTTAGACCACTGAGCCATCCCGCCGGGCCCCCAAATACATTTTAAAAAATAGTAATAATAATAAAATGCAGGTATGCACATACTATTTGGGTATATATTTCCCAGTTTCCACAGATGCGTGTGGCATGTTGTCACCCTGCCTGTCCCCTGCCATGTGCTTATTCCAGACATCTGAGACCTAGAATCTGACAGTGTACTGCACACTACTGAAACTCACATGAGGCCATCTGCCCTCAAGCAAAAGCCCAAATAAAGTCAGTCTCGGGATGCAACCCCTGAGTGATTGTGCAGATGAGAAACTGCTCAGGCTCTGCTTCCACCGATAAACCTCCTACCTGCTGCCAGCAGTAGCCTCGCTCAGCACTCTTCCCTGTACCTGGTGCAGTCCTGAGAGCCCTCTGCAGGCCACTGTCCCTGCTGCCACACAGGAGCATCATGAGGGGAAAGTGAGGTCTGAGCTACTTAGGAACCTGTGGTTGGTCATAGTGAGATGTGGTAGGGTAGTCATCTCCTCAGTGCTGACTCTGAGACCAGGCAATCAATGAAAGGACTATGTGCCCTGAAGTTCTGGGTGACAGATTGTGTGCAGAAAGAGTCTGCAGGGATGTCACCTGTCCCTTTGTTTCCTCTCTTGAAGGTGTTTGTCTTTGGCACACTCACAGAATGGCTGCACTTCTACAACAAGTGGTTCTACTGCGGCTTGTGGATTGTGAACGGCCTGCTGCAATCCACTGGCTGGCCCTGTGTGGTGGCCGTGATGGGCAACTGGTTCGGCAAAACCGGGTATGCTGCTGCTTCTTCCTCCCATGTTCCATGGCAGGGACTTTGGTATTGCCTTGCTCAGTCTTGCTACTTCTGGAAAGTCCACATCAGGGAGAGGCGAGCTGAGCAGAGTGGGCTGGAAATAGTGTGAGCCTCACTGGTGCATGATGCTCTGGCCCAAGAAGACACAGCCATCGTAGTGGCCTCCGCCAGCAGAGTCGGGCAGAGACAGTATGGATAGAGCATTCGCTTGTTTTGCGTGTATGCATGCATTCATGCATTCATGAAGTACTTGGAATTGAACTCAAGAGTCCTTGCACTTGTCTCAGGGCCTCACTAAATTGCTTAGATTGGATTCAGATTTGTGATCCTTGCTGGTTGTGGTGGCATACTCCTGTAATCATAGCACATGGGAGGCTAAGGCAGGAGGATCACTATGGGTTCAGTGTCAGCCTCGGCTTAGTGGGTCCAGGGCAGCCTAAACTACACAGTGAGACCCTGTTTCAGAAAAAAAAAAAAAAGGCCATCCTTCCTCTTCAGCCCTCCCAGGGTATAGGGATTGCAGGCTGGGCTTGGTTCACCATGCCCAACCTGCTTTTTTTCCTAATGTGTTACATCATCATGTTTAACTTTTGAGTTACATTTTCTCTGTCCTTTTCTGATGTTCTGATCTAATTTAATCTCTGAGAGGTCAGGGGCCAAAAACTTAAAGTGGAGCTGACATACATCTGGAAGACACAGTTATTTCTTGCCTGAGCCAAGCGTGGTGGTGCATGTCTATAATTGCAGCACTCAGGAGGCTAAGACAGGAGGATTGCTTTGAGTTTGAAGCTCGTCCAGACTATATATTCAATTAAAGGCCAGTCAGAACTGCGTAGTGAGACCCTGTCTCAAAAAAAGAGAAAGAAAAAAAAAAGCTTTACATCATTTTTCCTCAATGAATGTTTTTCTGTTGTCAGATGCATTTAGGTGCTGCAGCCCTGTCATTGTGTGTGTGTCTGTTCTGTGGGGGTTGGGTATGGACACATGCTGTTGCCCACCTAGTGCTCAATGTGTGCCTGCTGCCTCTCGGCTTCCAGCTGGTGTTGCTGGACTTGGTATGCAGGTGGTCACCCTGTCCACGAAGAGGTGCTGTCCTGTGACTGGAGTGGATGAGACAGCCTGCTCATGGGCTATTTTGTGTAATTAAGATTTTTAAAAGATAATTGTTTTTTTTTATTTGTGACTTTTATAAATTATAGGAAGGGGCAGATATGGTGGTGCATACCTATAGTCCCAGTACTTGGAGGCTGAGGCAGAAGGATTGCTACAACTTTAAGGTCAGCCTAGACTACATAGTAAGACCCTGGAACAAATAAACAAAAATTCTATGAAGGGTATAATTTATTGTACATCACAAAATACAAATGAGGGGTCAGGGAGATAGCTCCATGGCACAGGTGCCTGCCTGTGGGACCAGGGTTCAAACTCATGACCTTGCACTTGACAGGCAGGCACTTGTGCTATGCAGCTATCTCCCTAGCCCCCAAAGAGAGCTTTGGTTGAGCAAATAGTAGTTCCTTTTTTTTATTTTTTATTTTTTTAAAATTTTTTATTATTTTATTTTATTTTTTAATTTTTTTTATTATTTTATTTTATTTTCTTGTTTCAGAACTTTTGTTTGTTTATTTTTAGTTCCTTTTTTTTTAAAAGCACTTTTTTTTGTGTGATATTTATTTATGTTACGGCCAGCTTGGCCTGTTCAGCCTGCCCTAAGCGGGCTGGAGCAGCATGTGGTGCCAGGGATCGAACCGAGATCCCAGCGGTTGCCTAAGCAGTGCTTTAGATTGCTGAGCTATCTTGCCAGCCCCCCAATACTAGTTGCTACAGGGTCATTTTGAGGGAATTACAGACTGATCCAAATCAGCTGACCCTGAGTTTCCAGGTTGGTAGCTGAACAGTCTGACCACTTTATTATTTTTGCGGCTTAGTCACAAAGCAAAAAGCCATGAAAGCCATCACAGGGAAAGGAAGCCAGCTTGCTGGTAACAGGCGAGTGTGGTCAGTCACGGAGCAGTGACCCACAGGGCCAGTGGGACAGGCAGCATTGCCTCACTTGCTGGAAGCCACACTTGGGAAATTGTATGTTCCTCCAGGCCTCCCCCACAGCTTGGCCTCTGTGGTCCCTTTGCTCAGGTGTGCTCAAGTGCTCGGCCAAGTTAGACCTGGGGGTGAGCTGAGGCCATGAGGCTCGGTCATTTGTTTTCTGGCTGAAGTAAAGAAATGGAAATGAAGGGTTCAGCTGCAGGAGTCCTAGGCCTGCATGCTGCAGCTTAGGCAGAGCCAGGCTGCTGCTCTTGGTCACCAGGGATGTGCAGGCCTAATGCCTGCATCTGTGGCACCAGGCCCTGCTGCACCCAGGGTGCATGCAGTTGCACCAGGCCTTTGAGGAATGCAAAGCAGAGATCCAAAAGTCAGCCAGAGTGGCCGAGGTCATGCTTTATTGGTGTCATTTCTCACTGTGTGGTGTCATCTCTGTGTTCATTTCTAATGTTCTCTTTGCTTTAGTGAGCTTAGAAAAATGCTAAACATGCTGACCAGCACAGTGTATTTGTATAGGTATCTATTGAAATGAGACACAGATTTGAATTTAAAAAATTAAAAGCACACATCTGCAGTTCCAGCTCTTGGGAGGCAGAGGCTGGAAGATCACCATGAGTTCAAGGCCAGCCTGGACCACATTGTGAGACAGTCTGTAAAGAACAAAATTGGAACAAATGCAGTGTTCCTAAATCCTCTTTTTCACACCAGCTGCACTGCCTTTGCCTGTATTCAGGACCAGTCATTTTTCTCCCATACTATGGGGATAGCTAATGTCACTTCCACCAGACTCTTCCTCTGCCCATCCCTTCTGGCTTCCTTGTGGCCTTACAGGAAGCCACACTTGTGCAGTGCACATGTGGTGGCTTTAGCCTTTGTGTACCTGCAGAACCATTGTCACAGCTGAGAAATACCCCCTGGTAATCCCTACTTTCTGCTCTCACACTGGCCTGCCTTCTGTCACTTCAATTTGAATTTCCAAGAGCTGATAGAAGTGGAGTCCTTTGGTCTGTCTCTCTGGTGACCTGCCTTGCTTCCCTGCATGGAGCTTTGCTCCCGTGGGTCCAGATGCCAGGTACCTTTGAAGGCTGGGTGGAAATCCTTCTGCAGTGCATTCCCCTGGTACCCTGTGGATGAATGTCATGAATTTTCAGAAGCAGAGCCATGCCGGGCGTGGTGGCTCACGCCTGTAATCCCAGCACTTGGGAGGCTGAGGCAGGAGGATTGGTGCGAGTTCGAGATCAGCCTGGGCTACAAAAGTGAGCGCAGGACCAGCCTCAACTGCATAGCGAGACCCTGTCTCAAAAAGACAAAAAAAAAAAAAAAAAAGAAGAAGCAGAGCCCCTGTGAGGCCTGTGTGTAAGTCCATGTGGACACACACTGGGGCAGATGCTGCACTTACAGTTGGTGTGGCCGGGTCCAGGGGCTATCTTCCAGAGAGGTGTGCAGTCTGCGGTGTCCCAGCGCAAAGTGGCTGCAGTCACGCCTTGTGCCTGCCTGCCTGCCCCTGCTGTGATCAGTCTTGTTTGGTTTTAGCCATTCAGATTGGCAAGTAGCACCATCTTGTTTTGATTTACTTAATATTTATTTCACTGGCTTCCAATGGTATTGGACGTGTTTTCATGTTATTACTTGCATCATGTGGTTGTTTTCAACATACTTTTCCCTATAAAGTATCTGTTAAAGTCTTTTTGGCCCATTTTCAGAAATTTTTTATCTATATTGTAGATTTCTGGCCTTTAATAATCTGTGTAGCCAGGTGTGATGGCGTGTACCCATTACTCCAGCCCTGGGGAGGCCTACGCAGGAGGATCTCCTGGAGTTTGAGGCCAACCAGTGTTACATAGTGAGTTCAAGGCCAGCACGACTGTCTCAAAAAGACAAAAACAGAAGCAAAATTCTGTTGCATTGTCTATTTTCTTGAGTTTTGAGGGGTTTTTTACATTATGGATACAAGTCTTTTTTTCAGATATTCTCCCAGTTTGTGACATCTTTTAAATTTTTCTCATGTGTCTTTTGGTGAGCCCTTAAGTTGAATTTTTTTGAGACAGGGTCTCATTATGAAGTCCAGGCTGGCCTTGAACTTTTGGTGATCTTCCTGCCTCAGCCTCCCCAGTGCTAGGATTATAGCCCTATGCCACTGTGCTGGGTTCCCAACTTCAATTTTTCTTTTTTTTTTTTTTTGTCTCTTTGAGACAGAGTCTTGCTGTGCAGTTCAGGCTGGCCTTGAGCTCACTTTTGTGGCCCACACTGGTCTCGAACTCACACTGATCTTCCTGCCTCAGCTTCCCAAGTAATGGGATTACAGGCATGCACCACCATGCCTGGCTCCCAACTTCAATTTTAATGTCATCATTTCTTACAAAGGAGCTTATATTTTATCATTTTTAGTGTATTGGAAATTTAACAAAATAGTCCATTTAAGTCAGGTGTGGTGGTGCACTCCTATAGTCACAGCATTTAGAAGGCTGAGGCAGGAGGATTTTTGTAAATTCAAGACGAGCCTGGCTACAAAGTGAGCTCAAGGCCAGCCTGAACTACCTAGAGAGACCCTTTCTCAAAAAGACAAAACAACAAAAACAAAAAACCTAAGTCTTTTTATGCTCTGTAATGAGAATCTCCACTGTTACAGTATTTTTTATTTTTTTATTTTTAGGGAAGGGTCTACAAGGTGTTCAGGGTCTCATTACTAGATTGGACTCGTAGTGATCTGCCTGCTTACAGCCTCCCAAGAGCTGGGATTACAGGCTTGCACCACCATGCCCAGTCTCAATCGCTGTCTCTGTGCCCCAGGGGCAGTCCACTAGTCTTTAAAGTTGGCACTGTGCACAGAATCCTTTCTGCTGTAATTGCTCTCTGTCTTTTGTCTGCAGCCGGGGCGTGGTCTTCGGTCTCTGGAGTGCCTGTGCCTCGGTGGGTAACATCTTGGGCGCCTGCCTTGCTTCTTCTGTCCTGCCATATGGCTATGAGGTGGGTATATTTTCTCAGCTTGTGTGTGTGTTATGTATTACATACGGTTTTTTCTGAAGTAATAATGTACCTTTTTGAAACTACAGACTTGTGTTTGAAGAAGGCAAAGCTATATTAAAAATTAAAGAACTTCTGATAAATTCAAACATATAACAAAACTACTTGTGACAAAAATAGTGACAAGCGTTGAAATATAAAGAACTAATTGAGAATAACTACAGTGGCATCTCATTCAGAAACATAATTTGTCCCGTGATACAATGGCCTTGTTTATGCAGGAAAGAGCCACAGCCGTGTTTGTCACCTGATGTAGTTTGAAAACAAAAACTTGTTTTCCAAATGCTTTTGTGAACCAAGGTACCACTGTGTTTGCTATTCACAGATGGCAGTCTCCCTGATGTAAATAATTCGCACAGATTTATAAGAAAAAGACAAAGCATTGGGAGGAAATAAGAAATGGCTTAAAACACGAAAAGGTGCTCCGCTCACCCATAACTTCTCATTCATTCATCAAGCCTTTCTGTGTTTCCAGGCACTGCAGAACATAGCTCTGACTAAGGATAAACATCGGTCCCTAGGAGCTTGGGGTTAGTGGGTGGAGAGGTGTGAGTTGCAGCTAGACTGTAGAAAACAAAATAAGAATTGCGTGTACCAGCTTGGTGAAACTATAGCAGGTTGCTGACTACCTGTAGTGTGGTCGTGATGGCAGAACCAGCCATTGATGTTGGAAAAGACATTCTGCCCCTGCAGGGGCTAGTCAGTGTCTATCCAAGTTCCACCTGCTCTGACCTTGAAGATCTGCTCCAGGAATTACCCAGGTGATTGTGCCTGCATAGGTACAAAGAGATGTGTGTGCAAGGTTGTTTGAACATTGCTAGTTAAGGTCAAAGCCAAAGCCTAAGACTGAAAATGTGTTAACCAGCACACAGCTAGATGAAGGTGGGTTTGCCCATTTGAAGGGTGCTGTGCCTCTGAAGTAAAATTTGGAAGCTTGGCTGAGCAAGATTGGTGCACTGGAAAGACCCAGACAGCAAGGCTGCAAAGCAATGTGTGTTGACGGATGCTGTTTGAAGGAAGAATGAAGGAGTATGCCTGCATATTTTCTGTGTATTTCTTTTTTTTTTTTTTTTTTTTTTTTGTCTTTTTGAGACAGGGTCTCGCTATGCAGTTGAGGCTGGCCTTGAGCTCACTTTTGTAGCCCAGGCTGGTCTCGAACTTGTACCAATCCTCCTGCCTCAGCCTCCCGAGTGCTGGGATTACAGGCGTGAGCCACCACGCCCGGCTTTTCTGTGTATTTCTAACATAGTCTCTGTCTGGACCACTTTTTATATATGCCTGTAGTAAAGCACTCTGTGAGGCTGAGGCAGGAAGATCGCAAGTTTGAGCCCAGACTGGGTGACTTAGCAAGTTCCTGTCTCCAAATAAAAATTTTAAAAGAAGTTGGGGTGGGGATGTAGCTCAGTACAGAGGCCCTGGATTTGATCCTAGTACAGACAAAACAATCTCTAGAAGGTAAAAAAAATGACAGCAGTGGGAAACTTGGGAGGAGGACTGGATCGGGAAGGGGTGTGGGGGTATTTGTGCTTTGTACTTTTTTGTTACTTGATTCCTGTGACTGTATCAGTCAGGAACCTCAGTGGTAAAGATGGATTAAGTTGTGCTTTTGAAAGACGCATTGTTGCAGGATTCACTGAGGATTTGGGGCTAGGTACAAGCCCATCCTCTGTGGCAGTCACCAGTTTTCTGGGCTTCGTGGCCTTATATACTTGGGTTGTCCTGTTTGGCTCAGGTGAGAATTTTGCTACACCCTCTATGCTACTCCCAGATTGGGCTCCTGGGGCCCCTGCTTTTATTTTGTCACTTGCTTTTTTTAAAAGTTGAGACTGCTTGTCAAGTACGCCTACAGTGCAGCCTGGTGGCTGACTCCCAGTCTCAATGTCCTCGTTGGGCCCTGACCAGGCCTTCTTCTCCTCCTTGGTGCTGCCGCATGAAGCTCGCACCTTGCCCAGGTCTCATCAGGGCTCAAGTTGTGCCCAGAAGGAATGCTGTTGCTTTGATCTTTGCTTCTCCTTTGAAGCAACTTCCCTAGCTGCCTCGACTTCCTGTTAGCTGTTTCCTCTTCCTACATTCCTTTGTTCCTCACAAGGACAGAACTTTCTTATTTCTTGAGCTACATGCTACCTTACAGTGCTGTTTGGGGTGCTGTTTAATCTCAGCTGGACCTAATATCTCCTGTCTTATGTCATAGGCCATGTGAAGCAAAGAATGAGATTGGGGATGAGTCCAGATTTTACAATCCGCCTATCACCGTGTAGTTTCCAGGGCTCTCTTGTAATCCTCATTGAACCCCACAGAGCTCTGGGATAAATGCAAGAGGCCTAGGTAGAGCCCTTGGCTGGCTGTGGTCCAGAGCAGTGCCTGCTTCTCAGCCCAGCCCTGGCTCTGTTGCCTGGTGCAGCCATACAAAACCAAGAACTTGAAGCAAAAGAATAACCAGTACATGGCCGGGCGTGTGGTGCATGCCTGTAATCCCAGCACTTGGGAGGGTGAGGCAGGAGGATCAGTGCAAGTTCGAGACCAGCCTGGACTACAAAAGTGAGCTCAAGACCAGCCTGAACTGCACAGTGAGACCCTGTCTCAAAAAAAAAAAAAAAAAAGAATACCAGTACATGGCCCTACTGTCCTCCTCTGTCTTTCTGTCCACCCCACATGTACCTCTTTTGACCGTACCTGTGCCAGCCACCTGTATAAGATCTGCCTCTCCCTCTCCTCCAGTATGCCTTTCTGGTGACAGCGTCCGTGCAGTTTGCTGGTGGGATCGTCATCTTCTTTGGACTCCTGGTATCACCAGAGGAAATCGGTGAGGAGAAGCTGTCTCTCTTTGTAGTGCCATATGGTTAGGGGGTCTGATGTTGAAACAGATTCTTCTTTTCCTAGGACCACTGAGCTCCTTGCAGTGAATTACAGGAGCAGTTCTGTGTTTTGTATGCTGTAGGATGTGGTGGATAAGCCCCAGCAGGCTGGAGTTTGAGAGTGATGCATACCTTTTACACATGCAGGAAAACCATAGTGTTTGCAAATGCCTTTGTTTTGCCATCCTGGAGATTAAAACTTGAGCCTCACTCATGCTAGGCAAATGCGCCGTCACTGACCTGCACTCCTAGCCTGCACGTGACTTTTAACACTGGGACACTGGCTAGGAGTTAGCATGAGTGTGTGCCTGATTTCATTACTTTGTTTGTTTGACACAAGGTCTCATTTGTAGTTCAGCCTTGTCTCAAACTCATGGGGTAGCCCTGGTTGGGCTTGAACTTGTGGTAATCGTTTCTCAGCCTCCTGAGTGCTGAGATTACAGGTGTGTACCACTACACTCTAAATTATCTTCTTTATTTATTTAAAAAGAATTTTATTTATTTTTTTCTTGTTTCAGAACCTTTGTTTGTTTATTCACTTATTTTTATGGCCGGCTCAGCCTGCCCCGAGGGCAGGGCTGGCGCAGCATGTGGTGCTAGGGATCAAACCATGGTCCCTGCAGCTGCCCAAGCTTTCCTAAGCAGGCGCTTTAGACCACTGAGCCATCCCGCCAGGCCCCTAAATTTTCTTCTTCTTTGTATTTATTTATTTATTTATTTATTTATTTATTTATTTATCTTGTTTCAGAACCTTTGTATTTTTTTTACCTTTTTTTTTTAACCTTTGCATGTTTATTCACTCATTTTTATGGCTGGCTCAGCCTGCCCTGAGGGCAGGGCTGGCGCAGCATGTGGTGCCGGGGATCGAACCTTGGTCCCTGAAGCCGCCCAAGCTTCCCCAAGCAGGCGCTTTAGACCTCTGAGCCATCCCGCCGGGCCCCTAAATTTTCTTCTTTAGAGTGATTTTTTCTTTTTCCTTCATAAGAATGAGTCCATCTAGAACTGGGGATATAGATCAATGGTGGCACATCTGAGGCCCTGGCTTCAAGTCACCAGCATCACACGCATATGCATGAAGATTCTCATTGATAATTATTTATGGTTAAATAGAATATGTACCAGCAAAAATGTAGGAGCAGAAAGGTATACAATTAATCCATGTCTCATCAGCAATATGCAGGCTGTGTGACCTTAATTTGCCTTAGTTGACCTTGATAGTTACTTCCACAAGATGGAATTTAAAGTGGTGAGAACAGCTGGGCATGGTGGCACATGCCTGTAATCCCAGCACTTGGGAGGCTGAGGCAGGAGGATCGCTGCGAGTTCAAGACCAGCCTGGGCTACAAAAGTGAGCTCAAAGCCAGCTTGAACTGTACAGTGAGACCCTGTCTCAAAAAGACAAAAATAAAATAAAATAAAATAAAATAAAATAAAATTAAATTAAATGGCGAGAACTCTATGTTATGGCCACCTCAGCCTGCCCTGGGGGTGTGGCTGGTGCAGCATGTGATGCCAGGGAGCATGTGGTGCTGGGGATCAAACTGCACTCCCTGCGGTTGCCTAAGCTTGCCTAAGCAGGCACCTTAGACTACTGAGCTATCTCACCGGCCCATGGCGAGAACTCTAGAAGTGACGTATACAGCCCTTTGCATCATGCCAGGCACACAGGTGCTCACTAAATGGTAGCTCTGGTTTCATTTTAGGTCTCCCAGGTACTGAAGGTGAAAACCTTGAAGAAGATTCACATAGGCCATTAATTAATGCCGAAAATGAAGATGAATATGAGCCCAGTTATTCCACCCAGGAGGCCAGTGCTGTCCCCCAAGTGAAGGCAATCAGCTTTGGCCAGGCCTGCTGTCTGCCCGGAGTTATCCCGGTAAGGACCCTTCCAGCCTCCTTTGGGGACTGTGGCTGGGTGCTTGCTCTGCCACGATCAGGCTGCTAGGGTGGATGGTGTCTCTGATGCCTGATTTCAGGACTTTGGTACCAGCCATTGAACTCAGGACCTTGTGCGTGCCAGGCATAGATTGATTTGAGGAATTTGGACTGATAAATGTTGTGCAGTGTCCATGGCTCCACTGAGTGTCCAGCCCTTCCCAGAAAAAACCAGAGGAACTTGAAAATGAAGGCACAGACAGTGCCTGCAGATGCTTGTGACGGGTTGGACCCATGAGCCGTTTCACTGACACCGTGTGGCGCGTGACGGCCTTCAGCCTGTAGTGTCTTGCACCTTGTCCTGGTCCAAGTGGCCTCTGCAGTCAGGAAGCCTTGCTGCATCTGCACAGACTCCCTTGTGTGGTTCTCTTATCTGGTGCTTCGGTGCTTTGGCCCTGCCATGGAAGTAGGGGACTGGGTTAAGTCTCTAGCTTCTCAGCTTGTTTTCTGGAAGGCCTGGGGTAAGTCACTCAACCCACACTGTGTCTTAGTGCCCTTTAGGTTTCCTGGGTCTTGAACACTGGGTTCACATGTGATGAGTAATAGCTGGATTTGTTTTTTCACAGTGTTAGGGATTGAACCAAGAGCCTTCTGACTGAGCTGTATCCTTATTTTGTTTTTAAGACAGGGTCTCACTAAGTTCACCAAGCAGAGCTTGAACTTATGATCCAGCTGCCTCAGCCTCCCAGAATGCTAGGATTTAGGGAGGGTGCCTCCACACCTGGCTTTTTTTTTCTTTTTGTCTTTTAGAGACAGGGTTTCGCTGTACAGTTCAGGCTGGCCTTGAGCTCAGTTTTGTAGCCCAGGCTGGTCTCGAACTCTCACTGATCCTCCTGCCTTAGCCTCCCAAGTGCTGGGATTACAGGCGTGTGCCACCACGCCTGGCTCACACCTGGCTTTTTATTTTACTTTTTTAGTGATGTTTTATGACTATTACCCCCAGTTAGACTGACTTTTCTTTCTTTCAAGGCTTTTTTTTTTTAAGCATTTTATTTATTTATGTTATTTACGGCTGGCTTAGCCTGCCCTGGGGATGGGGCTGGCGCAGCATGTCCTGGGGATCAAACCACTGTCCTTACGGTTGCCTAAGCAGTTGCTTTAAACCGCTGAGCTATCTCACTGGCCTCCCTCCCTCCCTCCCTATTTAGTACATGGTCTGTAGGTTCTCACTACACAGATTGGATTTGTAGTGATTCTGTTTCTCAGAGCCCCCAAGCACTGGGATTACAGGAGTGCTATCATTTGCCTAGTCTCAGTCACCTCCCAGCACATCCCGAGGGTGGGGCCAACACAGTATACCTTGGGGTCAAACCCTGGCTGCAGTGCTGTGCCCACTAAGCAGGCTTAGTCCACTGAGCTGTTTGGCTGGCCCAACCCCCAGTTAGATTTAGAATGTCCAAGTCTTTCTGAATGTCCAGGTCTTTCCTTTCCCTCATTCTCATTCTCATTCTTTCTTTCTCTCTCTTTTTTTTCCTTGTCTGTTTGAGATAGTCTCATTATGGATTCAGGCTGCCTTTAAGCTCACTCTGTAGCCCAGGCTAGTCTTGATGTTCAAGTATTTTCACACTTATTGTACAAACTCTTTTTTTTGCCTGCACTTCCAAGCTAGGAAAAAAAACAAAAAACAAACAAACAAACAAAAAACCTTCAGATAACTGTGTGAGTTAAAACAGGTCATTTTCCCTAATTCTTAATTTCAGAGATATGGGGAATGCTGGCTCCTTTAGGCTTATTCCAATATGAAGGGTAATCTTTCAGCTAATTATTAAAATATCCCTTAAGCAGAATTAATTGTTGAGACAGAATTGGAATTTTCTGTGAGTGAGCTGAAATTCTTGCTGTTCCTTTGTCTTCACAGCCATTGTTCTTATGGGAAGGCTGTCTAGGAAGGAAGGAACTCAGCCTTTGTCCCTGCAGCAGGCTGTCCAGATGGGGTGCTGTGGTGACCAGGAAGTGGCTCTCTGGGGGTGGTTCCTGCCTGACCAGGGAAGCACTCTTAGCAGGTGATATATGGGAACCAAGTAGCTCTAGGACCAGGCGTGTGTGCACCAGGTGCCCTTTGAAGCCTCCAGCTCCGCCCCTTGTCCTTGGATGCTAAGTGCCAGGACTTCCTGGTAATAGTGTGTTCAGTACTCAAGTCTCGGCCCAGTGCCATCTTAAGGCAGCTGTAGCTGTGTTCCCTCAAAGGAGCCAGGAGGCTGAGGACACCCATGTTCTTTCCTTTTCAACTTACAAGGATCCTTCTTATGGCTATTTCTAGGTGAATGCTGTCCTTACCTCTGGCTATGGTGAAGCTGCCTCACGGTGCTCACCGTGCAGGACATAGAATGGCTGCCTAAAGCAGAAGCCGTGCTGCTTACTAGGTGGATTTGCCTGTGGCTAATGCTGAGCAGTAGCAAGAACACTGCTTGCTGGCCTCCTGGGTTCCAGACCCAGATTTCCTTCTACTGCAGACCTGGCAGGAAGAGCCTGGGTGGGAGTGGCTAAGGGGAGCTATCTGCAGCTTTTACATCAAGCCCCAGCTAGATGCTAATGCTAGTGAAAAGGAGAGGGAGTCTGGATGATTCCAGGCAAACAGAAATTGCAAACATATTTAATTTAATTTAATTTATTTTGGCTGGCTCAGTCTACCCTGAAGGTGGAATAGGCGCAGCATGTGGTGTGGGGAATGAACTGCAGTCCCATGTGCCTGCCTAAGCTTGCCTAAGTAGGTGCTTTAGACCACTGAGCTATCTCGTTGGCCCAAACTTGTTTAATTTTAAAACCACATACCATGCTGGGTGGTGTGGTACACACACTTGCAGTCTCAGCACTTGGAGACTGAGGCAGAAGGATCCTTGTGAATTTGAGGTCAGCTTGGACAACACGGTGAGATCTTGTCTCAAAACTTCACCAAGCTGAAAACCAATATTGTCAACCCCAAATGCTTATATTTCATTTTACTTTGCTTTATAACATTAAAAATTGGGGCTGGGGAGATAGCTCCAAGGCACAAGTGCCTGCTGGGCAAGTGCAAGGTTGTGAGTTTGAACCCC
>PVJA010049198.1:0-13862 GCA_004027025.1 Myocastor coypus
CTTCGACTTGCCCTTGACCACCCAGCAAGAAAAAAATATCATTAATTACAATGCATGTAACGCAGAGCTAGATTAGTGAGATGAGCTTTAAGAGACTTAGGTTCAGTAGCCTCCAACATCACAAGTTTCACTGTTGGCACACTGCAATTGCAAAACCTTTGACTGTGTATGTATCTGCTTCCTCTTAGTGCAAAGAGAACTATATTGTTTTCTTTTTTTTTTCTAAGCAAGATCAATAGGGAGGTGGGTCATGCCCACTCACTGTAGTCTGTACAATGATTGTGAGGACAATATGCAATATGTCAACTTTCAAAGAAAAGAAAGGGGAAAAGAAAAAAAATAATGTTGATTTAGAAAGGTTAGTTTTTGTTTGATCAATCTTATATACCTATATGTATTAATCTATACTTTTTTTTTGTCCTTTTTCTTCTTTTTTTTTTGAGACAGGGTCTTGCTATGCAGTTGAGGCTGGTCCTGAGCTCACTTTTGTAGCCCAGGCTGGTCTCGAACTCGCACCAATCCTCCTGCCTCAGCCTCCCGAGTGCTGGGATTACAGGCGTGCGCCACCACGCCCGGCAATCTAAACTAATGTGATGATGAAAATATGTAACATAACCGTTCTTAAATTTAAACAATAAAAAAAATTAAACTAAAAAAAAAAGCTTTCTGGTGCAGTAATATCTAGATTATTTACCACTTGGTATTTAACAAATTGCTCAGTTAGCAAGAATGTCTTTTAGGAGGTCATTGAACAATGAATATGTCTAAGGTCATATTTTTCTGGCTGAAGTTATTGTTTTTGTTTTTGTTTTGTTGGTAAAGGACAAAGAATCTTGTGCCTGAAAAGAATAAGAATTTATTTACATAGCTGTTGAGAATTTGAGAATCATACAACCTAATTGGTTTATCTCTGCTCCATATTGTCACCATTACCATTCTATATATAGGACTTGTTTGTCAATTAACATAGGTGAAAAAATTGGTACAGATAATGTTACTCTGCATCTGGCTATATATCTCCAACAATCCCACATCTTGAGATTTTAGCATGATTTTCATGTAGAAACCATATTCCAAGAGAGTAAAAGCTTCAAGATTATTAGATCTTGAACAATCTTATTTCTGCTATATTTAATTAGCAAAAATGACAAAACTAGAAGAGATTGAAAGGATAGAAGTATACTTTTCTTTAGATTGGAAGAGTTGACTACATTGACTATTCGAAAGCTACGCTGTTGAACAAGGGAAAATACTTTATACAAAAATCATGTTTGAATTTGAATATAGCATGGTTTACCATGATACACTCAGAGACTTTGTGTTAAATTATGGTTTACAGAGTAATGATATTGAGAGGCTATGTAGGCGTATAAGAGAGAGTTTTGAAAATTCTTAAGTCATTCTCAGTCTTTCCTCAAGTGGGAATGTGATTTCTAAATAATTCTTTACTTCATGACTTGAAAGTGGAAGTATTGCCGGGCGTGGTGGCGCACGCCTGTAATCCCAGCACTCGGGAGGCTGAGGCAGGAGGATTGGTGTGAGTTCGAGACCAGCCTGGGCTACAAAAGTGAGCTCAAGGCCAGCCTGAACTGCATAGTGAGACCCTGTCTCAAAAAGACAACAACAACAAAAAAAAGTGGAAGTATCATTATATCACATATTCTAGATTTTATATGCCACATTACCACAGCACAACAGCAATGGTACTGTTCAGTTTTAGATTTGAATGTGCTAACTGTGAGCTAAGTAAAACTTGTCTTTATAAGTAAGCAGTATGAATTTTATTGTGACAGTGACAGTTTTCCCAAGTATATTTAGTTACTTTATAAAAACTTTTGTTGTTATTTGGCAAGTTACAAAAATTTCCTTAGTTATATTCTCTTCCACTTAGATGCATACAATTTCCACATTTTTTTACATCTCCAGTTTTACATTTCCAGTACCCTACCTGTGGACTAGTTTACTAATTCACATATACACATGAACATACACACACACATGCACATACACGCTGAAATCATACAAAAGTCACATGCTTCTACTACCACAAACCACTTCTTCCCAAAACCTGTAATGTTGCCTTATCCTTTTTACTGGGCAGATGTGTCTCTATACCTTAAAAGTGAAAAACTGGTTTAGTTCAGTCTCCTATACTTGCTTCTCATTTCTTTGACTCCTCATGTTGAAATACTGTCACATCTGTTCTTATTATTTGGGAAAGTCATTAAGTCTCAGTGAGCCAAGTACTATTAGTAATCTGCTAACCAACAAGTTTTTCATCCAGTGTAGACCTGTTTTGATGTAACATTCTTGTATCTTTATGTATGTATGTATGTATGCATGTATATATGTATGTATGTATGTATGTATTTACTTGTATGTATTTGGTACAGGAACTCACTATGCAGCTCAGACTCCTAGCAATCCTGTTGTTTTCAGCTTCCCCATCCCTGGATTACAGGTATGCACCAGGATACCTGTTCTCGGTTGCCAGCTCAGCGCACTTATGGGCTGGGCCAGTGTCCAATCAAACACAGGTCCCTGAGCTTGCCTAAACAGGCACTTAGTTCTCTGAGCTATCTCATTAGCCTTGATATAACAATCCTGTATCTTTAGACTTCTATATACTACTTAATTATTCAATACTTTAAATATAATACTTTCCCCAAGCATCTTGACTTCATGTTTCCCAGAACACTAATCTTTTATAGATTTATCCATTTCAATAAAATACAATTGCATATATTCACTTGCAAAAAAAAAGTAATTTAAAATAATTCTTAAGTATTTTCACTTTCTCACATCTCTCTCATCCACTGAGAAAAACTGTCCACTCCACCTTCAAACTACATCTGAAATATGTCTAGGTTTCATTATATCCATCACTACAAACTTTGTCCAACCTGCTATATTTTCTTGTTTATATTTTAACAAAAATTATCACTATAGCCGGGCGTGGTGGCACATACCTGTAATCCCAGCACTCGGGAGGCTGAGGCAGGAGGATCGATATGAGTTTGAGACCAGCCTGGGCTACAAAAGTGAGCTCAAGGCCAGCCTGAACTACACAGCGAGACCCTGTCTCAAAAAGACAAAAAAAAAGTACAAAATAAAAAAATTATCACTATACTTTTCAATTTTACCCTTGCTTCACAATAGTATACTCTTAATATAGATACCAAATTGATTCTTTAAAAGTGAAATAATGACTTTTGACTTTGATAGGCACTTCTAGGCTAATGTTAGTGCAGGGTTTGGTGGTCCTAGCACTCAAGAGGCTGAGATAGGTGAACCTCATGTAGAATTACATTTTCTCCCTTTTCACAATGCCAACTATGAATCTATTTTCACTGATCAAGTTGTATTCAAGTATTTCTCTTGAGTATCTCAAGTTATGTTATTCATTCTCCTGGGAAATCAGAAGTATGTAAAAGTTCAAACCATCAGAAAGTAGCATTGCCTCTTTTAATGCTGAATGCCTTTTCTAACAATACTCCTTCTTGCTGCGTTACAGCAATTTTATAGGAGAAATTTGTTATATACATCAGTTCAGAAAAAAAATTACGTGAAATCTAACATTTTATTTTTAGTTTAAAGTATATTGGGACCAAATGCTCTCTGACTCATTTACATTTGTCATTTTTGGATGTCTTTATTGGCCTTCCACTTATAAACGCCAGCCAGTCATGATTAAAAGCTTGTGAACTGGACAGCATTCAGTTCGCCTTCAACTCTCCGTTGGGGAAAGGCAGCCAGTTACAGATGGCACTATGATCTACTAACTTATTTAGTAAATTGATCTTATACTATTTAGCATAGCAAATCTTACAAAGAAAAAACTTCAACTTCATATTCTTATAAGGAAGCTGATTGCGGCTGAGGAGATAGCTCAGTAGAATAAGCGCTAGACTGGCAAGCGCAAGGACTTAAGTTCAAGCAATGGTTCCACAAAAGAAAAAGTGATTGGGAAAGCAAATGACAAACGACAATAAAGAAGTGTTTTCTCCTTTATCGTCTGAGTAGAAAATATCAGAAAAGTCAAATGTATAGAGGTACCTCAGAAATTAGCATTTCAGTATTAGACAAACTTCCTCAGTTATTCAATTACATACAGCTTCAGTTTTTATGTGAGAAAGGAAGTATTCACACAGAAAAATTTTATTCAGCAGCTAAATGTACCTAAGAATGTATTCCACACTAGTGAAGGAAGGGTATAAGAAAAAATTGGCAGTGTTTCAACTTAATGTGATTATGCAGCAGTGAGATAAAGCAATTCATGAAGCAATCACGGTGCCAAAAAATGTAGTCATGTAAACTTTCTGCAAAAGAAATGTTATTTAGGGCCCAGCGTGATGGCTCAGTGGTCTAAAGCACCTGCTTGGGGAAGCTTGGGCGGCTTCAGGGACCGCGGTTCGATCCCTGGCACCACATGCTGCGCCAGCCCTGCCCTCCGGTTGGGTTGAGCCAGCTGTAAAAATGAGTGAATAAACAAAACAGGGGTTCTGAAACAAGAAAAAGAAAGAAAGAAAGAAAGAAAGAAAGAAATGTGATTTAACCCAAAGATATAGAATAAACAGCAAGATAGATAAGAAAAACCTTATTTTAATATTTATCTAGAATTTTAAGGGTAGTTTGGTGACAGAAATACGCAGAGGACATAAAATTAATATTTTAGCAGTTGCTATTTGAAAGTGCCACTCTGTTTTTCACTTTGTAGAATCGTATTGAAATACCCATTTTAAGGGGTCGAGGAATTTTTTGACAACTCACTAGTTCCAAGTCCAGGGCCTAAGACAAGATATTTTCTCTTTCTCAAAGACAAAAATCAAACAATCAAAAAAGAGAAACATGCACTTAATATAAGAGAATATTGATTTTCTGTACCCTCCCTTCATGTGAATATTGTCTACCATACATTTTCAGAAAGAATGAATATATTTTACATTTTTTAAATTAACAACATCACCATTCAATATTGTATATTTTAACAGCAGATATGGAAGTTACTTTTCTAAATATAGGATTTTTTGATAAGATTATGCATCAAATGATACATCTAATAAGTTTAGTTCATGAGTGATGATTTTTCATAAAACTTAGCTTATGTATGTGGCTGTTTATTTACCACTACTAACTAGGTATATGAATACACTTTTCAAGTCTTGAGTAACACATTAAGCTCAGGGAGTGTAAAGCCTCCAGCGTAAGTGGTATTTGGACCTCTGGAGTACACTTTTAGAGGGGAGAAGTAAAAAAAAATTATATTCACACATTTGTGATGTTGAAAAATTTTCCAGCAGTTCTGGGCTATGGGCTGTCATTAGGTCCTGAGACATGAATCTCTTGTGGTCATTTTAGTACGTGTGCAACTCAAAAAGTTTGTGGACTTAAACGAGGATTTCAAAATGATTACTTCATGTTTGCCACTAGAGTAATTGCTCCAACTATTACAAGAAGAGGACTGAGAGTCCAAAGTCCCAAAATGACTTATCAATAGTACTGCAGAAGGCCCAGCAAAACCTCTGCAGGGCAGCCAACAATATTTAATTTTCTCATTGAAGTTTCTTCCTACCTGAAGGCTCAGACAGAAATACTGTTCTTGAGGGAACAGCATATTATGAGCATCCATGATTGGATCTTGAACTTCTAAATAAGGCTTGCTTTTAATTTCATGAAGAAGCATGAGTACCATACATCATTAACTGAGCACAAAGAAGTATAACTGCAAGAACGTCTTTATGAAATTCCTTTTAATACATAATGTTATTGGTGACTTATAAGAATAGTTCAGTTACGTAAAAACAGGTCAAATCTTAGATTGTACTCAAAGCTTAGAATAGCTGCTAAAGAGGCTGCCCGATTTTACACTGTTGATGTCTATAAAACTCAAGTTATAAAGGTATATTGTGCTGCAATTAAAGTGAGGATTTCTTCTTCCTATAAAGCTGATCCCGTGGATTAATTACTATTCCTGCATTTTCAAATTAGAAGGCACCTTTGGAGATCAGCTAATTCTAATTCAGTGGTTCTCAACCTTTCTAATGCTGTGACCCCACAAAACAGTTCCTCATGTTGCGGTGCCCAAACCAAAATGTAATTTTCATGGCTACTTCAAAACTGTAATTTTGCTATAGTTATGATTTCTGATGGCTTTAGGCGACCCCTGTGTTTTGGTCATTCGACCCCCCACAGGGTCGCGACCCACAGGTTGAGAACCGCTGTTCTAATTACTCATTTACATGAGGAGACTGAGAAATAGAGGAGAAAACTGACTTCTTTCAAGTTTCAGAGGCTATTGGTGATAGTCCAAAAGAAAGACTCTAGACCAGTGGCAATTTTGTAATACTCATATTTCCCCAGAAAATATGTTATTATTATTGCTTGTTGATACTGTTTAGGTATACATAATGATCACATTTATCATAAGCAATTTGTGCCAGTGTATGATATATATTGATTCTTCTTTAATCGGGCTCCCCTTTCTACCCTTCATGCTGTCCCCTTCTTATTTCAAGTTTTCTGTCATTTTATCCTCTTATCAGTTTTTTTTATTTTTCCATTCTTCCTTCGTTCATTCCCCCTCTCTGTTTCCCTTTCCTTTAGAAAAGTATCTTCCTGTTACACAATATCTATTGCACACTTTTGTTTTTATTTATACTATGAGTCTTGCACACTAAATTTTTACACTTATATGTCCAATTTATTTCACAGAAGTGTATGGTCTCACTGTGCTGTTAAAAAAATGGATGTGCATGTATAACTCTAGTATGATGGTTTTAGGGTTTTGGGAACATAACAACAAGGGAAATAACTAGTTCAAATGAGACTTCAAATCCTAGATTTTGGAGAAATATCTGCACTGATTGTGGAGATCACTGCAGTGATTTTAACAGTCTATATTATATTCGCACCAACAGTGAATTATTTTATGCACCATATCACTGCCATAATTTATTATTGGTTAATTTCATTATATTGTTCATTTTTAAGGGGTCAAAAGAAATCTCAGCATCATTTTTAATTTACAACTTTCAAATGAGCAAGTGACATTATATATTTTAAGTTTACAGATTTTTGTTTGGCAAATGCTCATTCACAAATGTCTAGTTCATTTTTTTAAAGGTTGACAAGGATTTTTAAAAATATTTTTATTGTTTAAATTTACCAATGCTTATATTACATATTTTCATCATCAGATCAGTTTAGATTAATACATATAGGTATATAAGATTGATCAAACAATTAAACATTTACCCATCTAAATCAACATTACTTTTTTTTTTCTTTTTTCTTTTCCCCTTTCTTTTCTTTGAAAGTTGACATATTGCATATTGTCCTCACAATCGTTCTACAGAGTACAGTGTGTTGGCATGGCCCACCTCCCTATTCATGTTGCTTAGAAAAAAAAAGAAAACAAAGGAAAAGAATATATTTCTCTTTGGACTAAGAAGAAGATACATACACAGTCAAATGTTCTGCAATTGTAGTGGGCCAACAGTGAAGCTTGTGATGTTTGAGGCTATTGAATCTAAGCCTCCTAAAGCTCATTTTACTAATCTAGCTCTGCTTTTCATGCATTGTAATTAAGCATTTTTTTTTCTTGCTGGGTGGTCAAGGGCAAGTCGAAGCAAGACCTGTGTAACAAAACATTCATTTTTTTTTTTGTATCTTCCAGGGTCAAATCCCCTCAGGATTAAATTTGAGACCATAGACAGTACTTTGTAGAACTGTTGTTAGTGTTAGCCTTCAGGACAAGTCACGGCCATTGCTTGGCCATTTTGCTTTCTGTGAAAGCCTGAGAGAATGTTTTTCTCTGGGTGACTCTCCTTAGACGCACTATAGTTCACTCATCCCTTTCCTCTGAGATCCCATAATCTCCTTGCCCAGAAAATTTGGGACACCTCTGAGTTATAGGATATTACAGCACAAATCACTCAGCCTCTCTTAAGTGTGGGTCTGTGAATCAAACCGCCATTCACTGCGCCTGACTGGGATTGCAGGCACCAGAGCTTAAACTATTGAGCTAACCCAGAAGGCCCCACAAATGTCTACTTTGGATGCTAAGTTTTTGATCACGTCTTTAAATTTCAGGGTCTGACTTTTTTCAATTTATTATATAATCTAGATATAATTTCTTTGGGTAAGAAAAAAATCTATAAATTTTTCTCACTCTGGGGGACAATTTTTCACTCCGTAGGTAATTTTTTTTAATGTGTAAAAGCCTTTTAATAAGATGAACTTCCAGTTGAATCTTCATAGTATTTGCGATATTGTCAAAGTTATGCTTATGAACTCTTTAAGTACATCTAAATCTACAGGCATGCTGTTATGGTTTGTGTGTAGGTGTCCTCCCAAATCCTCATGCAGTCAAGAGGCAGCTTCTGGAATTTGTAACTCATTGCTGTGCAAATGGGTGCTCCACCTGCCCTGGGGCAGGTGATTTGCTCTTCAGTGTAAGGAAGGAAGAAAAGTTAGATCCTTGAAAAGCTAGCTCTCCCTTCTTTCTTGATTTTAGCAGCCACTATGAAAAATTGCCCTCTGCCATGTGCCTCCAGAGAGAGTCCATTTTTATTTTTTGGTCCATTTTTATTTTCATTTAGTGCATGGTAACAGACGTGGGTCTAGTTTTGATATTCAGTATCAGAAAGGCCAGTTTTTCCAGTACCCATCATTTATTAAAGTGTCTTTCTTCCAGTGAATGTGTTGTATTCCTTAATCAAAGATAAAGTGGATAAGTGTGTTTACATTTGTGTCTGCAACTTCTAAACTATTCTCTTGATCCTCAGGTCTTTCTCTTTAGCCAGTATACCAGGATGTTTTAATCACAGTATGTATGTATGTAATTTCAGCCTAATATTGTGATGTCCTGGCCTTGCTTTTGATTCTAAGAATTGCACTTCCTATTCTAGATTTTGTCTGTTTCCCGGTGAAGTTTGAGATGGCTTTCTTTAGTTCTGTGAGGTCTGTTAATGGTCTTTTGATTGAGATTGCATTAAAGCTATATAACAGCTTTGAAATTATGCCAACTTTCACTATGATTTTATTTGTCTTATCCAAGAGCAAGGGATATCTTTCCATTTTCCCACATCATTTTGGTTCTCCTTTTAAAGCACACTGTAGTTTTATTGAGGGAGAGAAAGCTTCTGTGCAAAAGAAGGACAGAAAGGGGGGCAGAGCAGGTTGTCCCCAATACTACAGTTTTTAGTATAGAGATCATTCACTTGCTTTGTTAAATTGATTTCTAAAAATTTAATTTTGTTTTTTTGGTGCTATTGTGAAAGTCATGGTATTGCTAATTTCTATTTTAGCAAGTTTGTAGTTTGTGTACATCAATGTAATTGATTTTTAACTATTGCCTTATATCCAGCTACAAGACTGAATTTTGTTATTAAATCCAGAAATGTTTTCATAAATATTTTAGGGACTTCTATGTAGAGAACCTTCCATCTGTAATAATGATAATTTCTTTTTCCTTTTCCTACCTTTATTTATCTTATTAATTTCCTTTGTATAATCTCTTTTGCCAATGTTTCCAGGAAATAGGAGTGGCGATACTAGAGATCTTTGTATTTTTCTTTATTTTAGAGTGAAAGTCTTCTTTTCTTATGCTACTTGGAATGATGTTGGCTGTTGGTTAGTTACACATGGCTTTTATTAGGTTGAGGGTAATAGCATCTAGTCAAATTTTCTTTAGGTACTTTATCAAGAATGGTTGTTACATTGCATTTTCTTTTGTATCTACTAAGGTGACCACATAGTATTTGTCCTTGACTCTGCTAATGAGGCGCACTATATTCACTGATTTGAAAATGTTGAACCATAGCTACATCTTTGTGATGAAACCTACTTAGTCATGGTGTATAAGCTTCATGATGATTTGCAGCATTCTGCTTGCTAGTATCTTTTTAGGAATTATGTATCTATGATCATTGGAGATATTGGCTTGTAGATTGCTGTTTTCATTGGAATCATCTCTGGATAAGGTATCAGCCAAAATTTGCTTAAAGAATAATTTGGGGAGTATTGCTTTCCTTTTGAGTTCATTGAAGACCTTAAGCACTAGTGGAATCAGATTGTCACTAGGTCTCTTGTCCAGTGCAGTAGTGAATTCATAAGGTCCTGCAGTTTTCTTTGTTGGAGATTTTTTTTTCAGAATATATTGAACTTTACTTATATTTTTAAAATTTTAATTCACTTATTGAGAAAGAAAGACAAAATAACCATGAAACACATTCAAAACAAGTTAGTAGAATGGTTATAGTAATTAATATAAAAGCTAACGTTGTCTTCAAAGTAGTTATTCAGAGGAGAAGATGCAGATATAATATCTTGTCTAAAAATATTAGTAAAAACTTTTATTCTCAATGAACTAAGACAAAGTAGCTGTATATCTATTCTAACTCTCTTGTTTATACATAAATACTTTTTCTTCTTTTGAAAGTTTCTAATACTAGGAGAAAATATCATACCATGCCTTAGACTGTAAGTCAAGGGTACATAATAAATCGTAAAAAATTTTAATTCAACAATATTTAGAAAATTAATGCAATACTAATTAAATTAAATATTTCAAAACAATATTCCAAAATTTAAATCAAATTATGAGTCCAGTTTAGAAGCCAGCATATTGTATATCATATGTATGAATCTATAATCAATTCAGAGTACCCACATAGTATTTCAATAGGTTAATATATACCAAAATATCAACTAAGAAAAAGTTTCCATGGTAGTAAAGAATTACTAAGAATAAAATGTAACATAAATACTGGAATGGAAAATATATGACCAGAACTTCTAACAGTTTAAAGATAGGATATCACACAAAGTTCTAGTATATCTTGGACATGGACACTGTCTATAATGCTCACTGGTGGCCAAGTGTCACTTGTGGGACTGAGCTACTGCTATTTGCTTGATGTCCATGCTGTAGGTTCAGATTGAATCATGAAACCTAGGGTGCAGGAGAATTCCTTCTGTAGAATATGCTGATCGAAATATTTCACTGCTTTATACAAAAGAACAGTTGAACGACTGATGTTATATACCTCTTTTTTTTCTCCTGTGTTTAATTGTTTTCCCTATTTGGTGGATTCTTTCTGTTCTCCTTCAAGGAATTTTGCTCATTTTGATCCCACTCTAGAATATCTTTCAGTAAACTGTGTAGGATTGGATTTGTCATCCTGAAATTCTTTAGTTGTTTTTTGTTCTGAAAGTATCTCACTTCTCCATTGGACTTGAAAGAGAGTTTTGCAGGATATATCAGTTTGGGTCGGAATTTGTTTTCTTGCAAAACTTGAAGTACTTTGTTCCATTCTCTTCTTTTTTTTTTTTTTTTTTTTTTTTTTTTTTTGAGACAGGGTCTCGCTATGCAGTTGAGGCTGGTCCTGAGCTCACTTTTGCAGCCCAGGCTGGTCTCAAACTCGCACCAATCCTCCTGCCTCAGCCTCCCGAGTGCTAGGATTACAGGCGTGAGCCACCACGCCCGGCTTCCCATTCTCTTCTTGATGTGATGGTTTGTGAAGAGAAATCTCCCATTATTCTTAATGGGTTTTCCTTTATTTATTTTTTATCATTTATTTATTTTTAATAGGTTTAAAATTCATGAATTATTATTTTTATTATTAATTAAATTTAACAAAGAAAATATTACATATTTTCCCCATCAGATCAGTTTAGATTGATAAATATAAGTATATAAGATTGATCAAACAATTAAACATTAACAGTTTCAATAAACATTAGTTTTTTTTTTCTTTTCCTCTTTCTTTTTTTAACAGTTGACACATTGCATATTGTTCTCATAATAGTTCTTCAGAGCACAGGTGTTTTCCTTTAAATGTGTTTGGTTTCTTTTCTCTATTGGCATTTTTTGTGTGTGCAGGACTGGGGTTGAAAATTTTGACTTTGCACTTTCCAGGCAAGAACTTATGCCACAGAGGTATCTCCCTAGCTCCTCTTTCCAGTGCCTTTTAGTATACTATTTTAGTGCTGAATTTCTGGGATTGTGATTGTATTATATCAGGGTGTGGTTTTCATTGGCTTAATGTTATTTCAAGTTCTACATGATTCTGTTAACTGAATGTCAAATTTGTTCGCCATATTTGGGGAGTTTTCTGCGATTACTTCTCCACATATTCTTTTTATATCATTTGTATTGACTCCTTCTTTCTCGTTGATGCACATTAGTCTCAAGTTCTTCATCTTTGCATCACCTCACAGATGTTGAACTCTTTTTTCATGCATGCTAGTTGTTTTTAGGAGATTTTTTTCTTACAATTTCACTAGCTACAATGTTGTTTTTAAGCTCTGAAAGTCTATTTTCACTTTCATTCTATTTTCACTTTCATTCTAATGTTTTTTTTTCAGCTTGTGATTGAAATTTTGATTTTCTGTACAGCACTTCTAATCTGCCTCATATATTCTATTACTTTCCTATATTGCTCATTCAAGGATTCAATAATTTTCTATTCTCCTCTATTTTTTATCAGTGTCTTTAGAGGCACTTAGTGCTTATCTTATTATAGGTATCTTTTCTTTTGTTTTACTTCAGAAATTATTTCTGCTCTGATTTCCTCTATGCCTTTCTGCAGTTGATTATTTACTTCAGATGCTATTATTTCAGAGATTTCAGGTGTGTGCTTTCTAATTTCTTCTATGTTATTGTCTGCCATATTTGTACTGGGTGAGCTGGGGGCCTGACTGCATTTTTCTCCTTCTCTTTGTCATTTTGTGTAGCCCTGTCTTCTTAACTTTGTTGTAGAGCTTTGGTAGAATTCTTACCTTAGCACCGTTTCTGGATCTACCAATTTCAAACTGATCCAGGTGGGTGTGGCTTAGGTCTGGCTCCTTTGTTCCACTTTGTCCTGTTACAGTCCTTGAAATTGATCCTGCTATGCCACTATGACAAGATATTTTGCTCCTAGATCACCTAGGTAGGTCTTGTCTCTAGCCTATATTCAGGAAATTCTGCTACAGTTTTTCACACTGGGCCTGTCTGACCGGTGAAATTCCACTAACATGCCCGGCCTTATTGCTGGATCAAATGAGTTTCTGGAGGGCCCAGTAGTGTCACTCACATGCTAGGTGTGGTGGCTTGATGAGTACAGTGAATTTCCAGTGGGTCCAGGGCAGTCCCACTCACATGCTGGGCCTCGTTGCTCTGTCCAATGAGTTTTCAGCGAGCTCAGGTTGGCCCCACTTACAAGCTATGCCTGGTTACTGGGTAGAACATGTGAGAATCTTTTCAATTGCATTCTCAATTCAACTGATTGATGTTGGGCTTCTATAATTATATTCTTCATTCAACTTGGTAATTCATATATATACAGGAATCTGTCCATTTCCTCCTGTTTTCCATCATATTAAAGTAAATATTATTAAAGTAGGCATTGACAATCTCTGTATTCCACACAGGATATTTTCAGATATCATCTTTATCTTTCCAAATGCATGGATTTAGTCTCTTGAAATTTTCTTTGATAACGTTTGCAAAGGATTTATCAGTTTTATGTAATCTTTCAAAGAACTAGCTTTTCAACTCATTGATTTTCTGTACTGTTTACTTAATCTCAGTTGCAATAATTTCTGCCATGGGATCCAGCCCAGCCCAAACCCAACGCTAGGAGCTGAGCCTGCGCACCCGCCGCGGTGGAATCAAATGGGAAATAAATGATGAAAGAAACCATAGGAATTCCAGGACTACATGGAAACTAAACAGCACTCTTCTCAACAACCAATGGGTCACAGATGAAATTAAAGAAGAAATAAAACAGTATCTACAATTTAATGAAAATTCAAACACAACCTACCGGAATTTGTGGGATACAATGAAAGCAGTTCTCAGAGGGAAATTCATAGCT
>PVJA010049199.1:0-13862 GCA_004027025.1 Myocastor coypus
GGGACAAGTCACGGCCATTGCTTGGCCATTTTGCTTTCTGTGAAAGCCTGAGAGAATGTTTTTCTCTGGGTGACTCTCCTTAGACGCACCGCAGTTCATTCATCCCTTTCCTCTGAGGTCCCATAATCTCCTTGACCAGGAAATTTGGGACACCTCTGAGTTATAGGATATTACAGCACAGAGAACCTTTGTTTGTTTATTCACTCATTTTTATGGCCGGCTCAGCCCACCCCAAAGGCAAGGCTGGCACAGCATGTGGTGCCAGGAATCGAACCGCCGTCCCTGAAGCTGCCAAGCTTTCCCAATCAGGTGCTTTAGACCACTGAGCTATCCCACCGGGCCCCCCTTAAAAACCTTGATTAGACAGGGGCACAAAAAGCCAGGCTAAAATTGAGTTTGAATATTGCCATCGAACATAGTATACTTCCTCATGTAGCTTATACAGAATAGAGACTGAGAAAAATAGCTGGTATGTGCTAGTTCACAGTAAGAAACTAGCATAGAAAGTAATTTATATAGGCCCTTTACTTGCTTTACTTCATTCGTAAGCAGAGCATATTCATTGATACTCATCCTGCATTATCCTAATACATGTGTGTGGTGTTGGGTGATTGAATACAGGATTCTGTGTATACACTAGGCAAGCATTCTATTGCTTGAGTGACATCCAGCTTTGGTACTTTCCTGAGATGGAGACAGTTGAATAGCTCAAAAATTTGTTATTCCAGTTAAAGTGACTGGGAAAGCTGAACCATTCAGATTTGTGGGGTGGGAAGTATCTAGGATAAGTGTTTAGAAGTAATTAATGAATAAAAGAATACTAGCAAGTAATCATTATAGAACAACTACTGCTTTTTGTTTTTTGGAATCTTTGTGACTCTCCCATGTTAGTTTTGACTGTTCATGTCAATTTTTCCATAGATAGTAGCATCGATGCTCTTTTTAACTATCATACCTGTCTGTGTGCCTATGTTGGAAGAGAACAAGGAAGAAGGATCCTGGTGAAAACTTGCTTGATCCTATAGCTAGGCTTGGAAGAAGGAAGGTAAAAACTCAGAGGGCTGTCTAAGTGTGAAGGTAGGCTACCAGACTGGAGAGTATCTTAGGGGGTCCTGGTAGACCCTGACGCAAGAAAGGGAACTCATGTAGTGAAATGGTACTGGAGCTTTGCCCACTACAAATTGGCAGGGAAACTTATTAGTGTTATACTTTTGTTATATTTTAAAAGCTTGAATTTTGATTAAAACTATTATATAAAAATGTTGTAAGATTGGTATAAAAAACTCACTGTATTCCATTTATCCAGGATCACCAACTATCACCAGTTTGCTTTTATTTGCTTTATCATTTGTTCTTTTTCTTTTCCCAAATAATTTGAGAATAACTATTAAGAGATTGGTATTTGTCAAAGCCATCCAATCAGAATTGTCTCAGATACAGCCATTAGGTATAGCAGAACATTGGTGTTGGGGCAGAACCCCAGAGATAAGGGCTACCAATAGTTATGAAGCACACATTTGTAAATCATGGGGGATGAAATTTTTTGGTGCTAGATATAGAAATTACTATCAATTGTACAAGTGTTTAAAGATACCCTCATATTTTTTACCATTCTTTTTGAATTTGCCCTAACTATGCCAAATTTTAATATTGCTATGAAAATTCACTACCCAATTTTGAGGTCATAATATGTTCTCCAATGTTATTTATTTTTTATTTTTATTTTTTTTCTTGTTTCAGAACTTTTGTTTATTTATTTATGGCCGGCTCAGCCTGTCCTAAGGGCAGGGCTGGCACAGCATGTGGTGCTGGGCATTGAACTGCGGTCCCTGCAGTCACCTAAACTTTCCTAAGCAGGTGCTTTAGACCAGTGAGCCATCCTGCCAGGCCCTCCAATGTTATTTAAATCATTTGACAAATGTATATTTAATACCTTCTGTCTGACAGGAGTATAAGAGGTGAAAGAAACAAGGTGTGGTGGTTTGTGCCTGTAATCCCAGCAGGAGACTCTGGCAGCAGGATCGCAAATTCAGGGCTAGTCTGTGCAATTTTTAAAATTTATTTATTTATCTATTTTTGTGGTACCAGGGATTAAACTCAGGACCTTGCACTTGCCAGGTAGGTGCTTATGCCATTGAGCTATATCCCTGGCCCTAGCCTGGGCAGTTTAGAGCCTGTCTAAAAATAAGAAAAGTGAAGGAGTGGCTCGGTAGTAGTGCAGTGCCCATGGGTTCAATCCCCAGCACAAATAAATAATAAGTGAGCATGGAAAGAAAGTGAGAAACCATCTCACAGTTAGTGGGAAGAATGTTCTAGAAGAATGTTCTGTTAAAAGGGTATACCAGGATGATAGGAATACCACCAGCCTATTTAAAGATCTGAAGTATAGATGCCTGGGAGTCATTTGGATGGACATAAATGTAAAAAAATGCATCTTTTCTGAGGCATGTTGGTCTTAGACAACAAGATTCACAAGTTAAGAAAGCCTTTTGTGTCTTACATCCTTCACAGTTTGTGGCAGCAGGCCAGTTTGGATTTAGATTTTGTCTGTAACCTTTGATCTTGACAAGTTTACATTAAGTGTTTCAGTTTCCTCTGTCAAATCACATTTCCCGGGGTGGCACTGAGAATTAGTTGAAGTAGTAGTTGCTCTATAAGTATTAATTTCATCTACTTAGGAAACTGCAATATATGGGGAAATAGCAGAAGTATTGGGTGCTAAGGTGGGTTTCAAAGAAGTATTTCTGTTTTCAACAAATGATTGTCTAAGTGAAGTGTGAGGTTTAGAAAGGTGAAGCAAAGATAACTTGCTCAGGGTCACATAGCAAAAAAAGTAAAATTCCTCTTGTGAGAGATATTAGCAAAGTGCTCTTGGAGCCTTAAGAATGAGCAGAAATAAGCAAGCTGAAAGGTAAAGAGAAAGAGATTACCAGGCAGAGGGAACAACAGGTGTTAATGAGAACACTGAAGTAGAAGAGAGCATGGAAAAGATCCACAGAAGTTTGTCTAGGATCTGGGGAAAGAGATGAGGTAGGCAGAAGATTATTGATTGACAGAGCCCAATGGGACCTCATTAAGCAGTTTGTGATCTATTCCAAAGACAATAGGAGGTTGCTAGAAAGTGTTTTGTACTTTCTTGAAGTACATGGTAGGGGTGTGTGTGCGTGTGTGTGTGTGTGTGCGTGCCCGCTTGCGTGTGTACACATGTAAGTGCCTGTATGTTTAACCCAGAAAAGCTTTGAATAAAGCCTAAACAAAAATGATTTAAGAAAATTCTTCAATGATTCGTCTTTTTATTTCAGTGTCCTATCTTGTGATCCAATATAGGCAGTGCTTTTGGCCCAGATTTGTAGGTTTTAAACAGTTTTTACTGTCTATCACGTACACAGCTAAAAATAGTTGTGATACCAGAAGAATCCCATCCTTCAGAATTCTAGTAGAAGGAGGTTTAATGGGTTCATATATGTCTGATAATTTTCAGATTGAGTTAAAGGTGCTCTTTTAGCTTTCATTAAGTCCTTGCAAAGAAGTAAAAAAAGAATTGGAACTGGGAGAAAAAGTAACCCCTGGAAACATAGGTTGTTTGCAGCGCTAGAATATATGATAAAGATACTTCATTGATTTAATGGAAATTTGTCTTTTGTTGTGGGCATGTGTGCATGCATGCCCCTGCACATCATCTGTGTTAGCAGAGATAGCACATTTGTGAGAATCTGGAAAGCTGAGAACTTTTCAATACTTATTTTTATTCAAATACTGGAAGTTTTCATGTTTGAAAATCTCTGCACATAAAAAAAAACATTTTTTATGTATGGAGTAAACTGCACTGAAGGAAAACCAGTGTTCTTTTCCTCGTGCCATGTGCATAGGGCCACAAACATTTACTTTTAAGTAGAGTGTCAATTAGCTTTTGAGGAGAATACGGTGGTTTTTTGACATCTGTATGAACTAGGATAGGCTCATTCATGTATTGGGTAGTTGACAGGCTGTTTGGTCTAGGTAGGAAGCCCTAAACTTAGTTGACTTGTCTCCCTTCCACATTATCTCTCTTTCAGCTGACTTGTTAACATGGTGTTCACAAAGTCTGGAGAGTAGCAAGTGAGCCAAAGCCCAGTGTACAAGAACAGTTTAAGTGTCTTTTTCCCCCCCTGTATTTAGGACAGGGTCTCACTGCATAAATTACACTTGTAGTGATTCTCCTGTTTTCAGCCTCCCAAGTGCTGGAATTACAGGTGCACACCACCATGTCCAGTTTCAGTTGCCCTCTCAGTTTGCCCTGGGGGTGGGGCCGGCATGGCAAACTTGGGATCAAACCCTGGCCATTGTGCTCTGCCTAAGTAGGCACTTTAATGCACTGAGCTATCAGGCCAGCACTTCAAGTGTCTTCTTGTACACTTGCACATTTGATATTCTTCCATCAGATAAGTCACATAAGAGATTCTATGATCTAGCCAGAACTCATTGTGGGGAGAGGATCATTTAAGGATGTGGGTGCAAGGAGATGAAAAAAATTGTAGGCCATTATTGTAGTAGTGCATAATAATTATTAGTGAACATTAGCTTTTTTTGATAAATTGTTAACATTAAACACTCATTGCTGAATGGAGTATATTCTTGAGATTAAGTAATAGATACTTCTTTGGTATTGGAGATAAAACTGGAACAGTACTTTTTAGAACACCAAAGGGAGATAGTGTAGTAGGTATTCTCAAGTAGTTCAGCAGCTCACTGATTTTGTGTAGCTATTATGAAAGGAGCCCCTGGGTTTCCTCAATCTTTCTTCAAACATTATTAGAAAACTCTAGTGTACTACACAGTATGTTAAGTTTAGTAGTTAAACAAAGATTTGGGGATCTACCACTGCCTGCAAGATGAAAGATTTGCAACCTCTCCTTGAAACCTTAATGTGTTTTATAATTTTTACCTGAGGGAAAAATTATTTGGGCATTCCAATAAGGGCATAAATGTCTATGCAGATGTTTTATTTCACTGAGATTTAAAAATTTATTTGTGGTTGCAGCGACGAATCCAGCATTGTACTATGAAGTAAGTGATCAGGAGCTACCAATTTGGAGCATCAGCTTTTGACCTTTGCTCAGGAAGATATCAGAGGTAACATTCTTCACATAACTAACACAGACTTTACAACAGCTTAAGAACTTAAATGTATTACATAAAAATGTAATTGGACCCTATAAAGCACAAGTGAGAAACTCAGTATAAGACTTATTTTAAACATCTCTGAGGCATATAATCTTCCAGGAAATTACTTGGTGATAATGTCTCAGGTCTTCTTCTCCTAGGATAAAAGTTAAAAATACAAAATTCCTGTTGTTTTAAAAGTCAGTGACTTGGAAAGAGTTATCAGAATTATGTACACATATTATTTTTTATTTTTTGGTGAAACCAGGGATTGAACTCAGCCCCTTGTATTTGCCAGGCAAGGACTTATTCTACTAAGCTATCTCCCCAGCCCCTGAACACATATAATTTGACTCATCAAACACTCCCAGGAATTTATTCAGTAAATACCTGCATGTTAATTAGGTATCATTTACAATAGCGGCAGATTAATAGTATCTTAAGTGTCAGTCAAGGCTTGGTAGACAATGGAGAATTACCTTGATACCGTGTGATCTCCAGCATGTACAGAGGGGCCAACAACCATGAAATAGACTAATGTGCATTGTATGCTACTATTTATGTAAAATAGTCAGTGGGGCCGATAATATATGTATAATTTACTTACATAGTCAAAAATATTTGTAGGAAGATATTCAAGACACTGATAGTTTTGGGTCTTGCATGGCTGAGGATAGAGGATAGAAGGGAGACTTTTCATTTTATAAGTGATTATGCATACCATTTGAATTTTAAGTTATATAAATATATTTCTCTATTCCAAAAAATAAGTACATTTAAAAAAAAAAGAGAGAGATGATATATGGTCATGGTGATATGAACTTTCATGGGCTCCTTCCCCAGTTGATTTTGTCTAAGTTATTCCATTAAGGAAAATAATCAATTTTTTTTGCTTAGAATTGCCTCATTATAGTATATTTTTGATTTCTCTTTTTGGTGGTGCGAGGGATTGAACCCAGATCCTACCTTGTATAAGTATGTTCTGCCTCTAAACTCTGATTTTTTTAACTATAATCTTGCCTTTCCAAGAATGCCATATGTGTGGAATCAGAATATGTAGGATATTTTAGTACTACTTGATTCATTATATGGACTAATAGTCTGGCCCTTGCCTATTCACCTGTTGAAAGAAACCTTGGTTGTTTCCAGGTTTTTGGAAAATTAAGAATAAAGTTGTAAGCATTACCATATAGGTCTCTGTGTAGAAGCATGTTTTCATTTCATTTGCATAATACCTAGAATTAGGGTTCTTGGGTCTTTTTAAGCAGAAATTGCCAAACTGTCTTCTGGAGTAACTCCACTATTTTACAATTCTCACTAGCCCTGAATGTGATGTATGGGTTAAGGTTCATTCTCTTGTGTGAACGCTCAATTGTCCCAGCACCATTTGTTGAAGAGAATATCCTTTTCCAAGTAATTGCTTTTGCAACTGTACATCTAATTCCAGGCTCTGTGATGCCTTAATCTGAGAGCTCGTTATTTTTCTATTTACATCCCCTTTTTCCTCCTCTTTATTTTTTTAGTTTTAGTGCTCAGAATGCAACACAGGGCCTTGTGTGTCCTAGGCAAGTGCTGCATGACTGAGCTACACTCCCAGGCCTAACCCACACTAATTTGATTATTATGATTTCATAGTAAGTAAATCTTGAAATTGGGTATTAGGAGTAACCGCGCTTTTGTTTTTTCAGAATTGTAGTAATGAAAGGGGAGCACTTAACTAGTCCTGATTGTGGGAAACATTACATCTCTCGTCTTTAAGTATAATGTTAACTTGGGTTTGTAGGGTTTGGGGTTTATTTGTTACATGCCCTATCATGCAGCAAGCAGTTAATCTAGCATCCTTAAAGATGCTATTTTTAGAAAACCTGCTTACAAGATTGACTTTTGGCTAATGTATGGGAAACTGGCTTTTCAAGCATTTTTAAAAATAAAAGATTACATTATGCATTGATTGACTGATTGATTGATGTACGAGGGATCAAACTCGGGACATAGTACTTGCCAGGCAAGCACTTATTCCACTGAGCTATCTCCCCAGCCCCTATTTATTTTTTTAGTTCTTTATTTTATAATTCTAGTTTCCTTTAACATTTCTTTTAGGGCAAGTCTGATGCCAGTAAATTCTATTTTTACTTACATCAGAAAGGTTTCATATTCCTCCAATTTTGAAGGACATTTCGTGATGATTTATGAAAATATAGTGTATAGTTAGATTTTTCCTTATAGCTAATGTGTTCCCTCACCCCCCACCCCCCACCCTGGCTACCTTCAAGATTTATTTTCTCTTTACTTTTCAGCACTTTGAGTGGTATATGCTAGGTGTGGCTTTAATTTTTTTTTCTGAGGTGGGGAGATAGCTCAGCAGTCTAAGCACTGCCTGGCAAGCACAGGACCCAAGTTGGATCCCTGGTACCACATGCCATGCTGGCCTCAGAACCAGACTTGGTGGTGCACACTTTCATTCCAGCACTGGGGAGGTTGAGACAGGAAGATCACTATGAGTCTGAACTCTGTAGTGAGACCCTACATCCAATAAATAAGTTTTCTACATTTATCCTGCTTGGTATTCTCTAAAGTTCTTATCTTTGTAGTTGACTGTCATTTAATTTTTCAAAGTTTTCAGTCAAATAATTCTTCTGTCCCATTCTTTTTCCTTATAGAAGTTTAATGTTGGTTGTTGCCTCACAGTTGTTAAATACCATTTTTTCTCTTTTTGTTTTAATTTTGATTGTTGAGTTGAAAAAGTATGATTTTTGAGCTCATTGATTTCTCTCTTGCCCATACCGAGTGTACTGTAAAGCTCATTATGAGTTTTTTGTTTGTTTATATTTTTACTGTTCATTTCTAGTATTTCCATTTGATTATTTCTTACAGGTTTCATTTTTTTGCTGAAGTTTTCTGTCTGCTCTTTCATATTACCTGCTTCTCCACTACAGTCCTTAATGTATGAATCATAGTTCTTATTTCATTTTGATAGTTCTCGTTTTTGTATTTTACTGAACTTGGATCTGATGATTAGTCACTTGGAGTATTTTCTTTCATTTTGTCATGTCTCATAATAAGCTTCGTGAAAGCTGAACATGCACAAGAAATACTGAGGAAAATACTTGATATGTTTGGAGAAGAACATAAGCTCCTTTTTGTTAGGCATTTAGTGTGGATATTTGTGTTAATCTAGTCAAAGTTTAGCCTGTGCTTGTTATTTGGTTTTCTATGAATACAAGAGATTGCCCATTCCTCTAGTGATTGACTTCATTGTGACTCTTGCTTGGTTTTGGGTATTTCCCTTTGTACTGCATCCTAAGAGTTGTCTTTTACAGCTCTCTCAGTTGTTTTCCACTGTTGTTAACCAGATAACTGGTTTTCTAGGTGGTGGTTAATGGGGGAAAAGGGAGCTTAATGGTGATCTAATTAAGCCTCAGGTTCATCAGATACTGAGTGTGCCCCAGACGGCTCCTCTATGGATTAATACCCTCCACCATTTCTTTTCCCAGCTGTATAGGTGTCCACCATTGTTCTCAATCCTTGGCTTTTATTATTTTTTATTTTAATTTTATTTTATTATTTTTTTCTGGTTTCAGAACTTTTGTTTGCTTATTTATTTATTTATTTTTATGGCTGGCTCAGCCTGCCCTGAGGGCAGGGCTGGCACAGCATGTGGTGCCGGGGATCGAACCACAGTCCCTGTAGCCGCCTAAGCTTTCCTAAGCAGGTGCTTTAGACCACTGAGCCATCCTGCCAGGCCCCAATCCTTGGCTTTTAAGTCCTTTCTCCTGAAGGTTAAGCCTTTTGTTCTCTGTACTAACTATAAAAGAAAGGAGGTCTAGTCTTTTTTTTTTTTTTTTTTTTTTTTTTTGTGGGACTGGGGTTCAAACTCACGACCTTGCACTTGCCCAGCAGGCACTTGTGCCTCAGAGCCATCTCCCCAGCTCTCAGGAGGTCTAGTCTTAGTTTCACAGTGATTGTTATTTTCCTCAGAAAGCTACCACCATCGTGCGAGGTTTTGCTGAGTCTTCCCTGGTCCTCACTCAAGAGTCTGGTAGGAAAAGGTTCTAAGAGGGCCAGGTGAAAATTTTCCTGTGTGGACCCAAGGAACTTCAGCTTGTCCTCTAGTAATTTGTCCTCAGAATATCTAGCTTAATCTTCCTACAGGTTTATATGCTCAGACCTGTGTCTCCTTTCAGTTTCTAATTTCTCCAGATAACAGGATAGTGGTTTGTTCTCACCTCTGCTCTTGGATAGATTCAAGTAAAATAGTTACCTTTTGATTTTTCTGGATTCCAGAGTAAAAATGATGACTTTGTATTATGTGTCCAAGCTAAAACCTGAGTCATAAAGTAAGTTTTAATCTCCATAACTGTTCAATGCAATACCTGACACAAAATCAATACAAATTACTTTTCTCCTGTATTTCTCTTTCTACATTTTTTAAAGAATTATTTTATTTTATTTTATTTTTCTTGTTTCAGAACCTTTGTTTGTTTATTCACTCAATTTTATGGCCGGCTCAGCCCACCCCGAGGGCAGGGCTGGTGCAGCATGTGGTGCCAGGGATCGAACCGTGGTCCCTGAAGCCACCCAAGCTTTCCCAAGCAGGTGCTTTAGACCACTGAGCCATCCCGCAGGGGCCTCTTTCTACATTCTTAAATTTTATATTTTTCCAATTAGGTATCCAGGAGTATTTGACTCTGGTGTTTTAGATTTTAAAAACTTCTACACCATCAGCAGTATGTAATGTTTGTCTTCCTGTCTTCCAAAATTTTGTGTGTGCCTTTGTAAATTTTGATCACACCATTAACAATTCCTAATTGCCTCAGTCAAAATTAGATCACGATTTAGTCTATCTAGAGTATAGGTTTTGTTAATGATCGTGTGTTTGTAATAGTTTGCCCCTGTTGCCAGGTGCCATTCAATTGAGCAAACATTGGTTGAGTACCCCCTCCCATATGGCAAGACTGTAGGTTTTGAATAGAATACAAGCATGGTATGGTAAGTGAAGTAACTACTCTGTAAGGATAGTGGAAGGAAGGTTATTGCAACTTTTAAAAATCTCCATTTCAATCCAGAAGACTTTTAAAGCTATTTTTAAAATTCTGTTTTAAATTATACTAGAGATACATGAATGTATTTTAGTAAAAATAGAAAAGTTGTGAAGGGAAGAAATTGTTCAAAAGGAAAAAGGGAACTAGGATAGGTGAAAGGATAGTAGGGAGAAGGAGAAAAATACAAGTCAGTTACACTATTAGTATCTTTCAGTTGTTTAAAAAGAAATATCTGTGCTGGTATTGATTGGGGAAATTTTTATGCCCATGTCTTGTACCCTGAACAGCTGCTTTAAGGATAACATATAATTATTAACTATTGTCATTCTATTTTGTTAAGAAATTTTGTTTTTTTTCCCCTAAAAAAGAAAAGAAAAAAATTTAGAAAGTGCTATAGTTGTTGACATCCTTATTCTTTCACAATCCTCCTTCCTGAGGTTAATTTTTATTATTTTTATTGCTATTCAAATTGCTGTGTGGTGTATAATGCCATCTAATAATTTAATGAAGATTGCTTCTCAGCCTTTTGGCTAGGATCAAGTGTAATTTAGTGAGATACTTTCATTTTTAAAGGAATATGTTGGCACTGGGAAGATAGCTCAGTGACATAAGTGCCTGCCTGGCAAGTGCGAAGTCATGAGTTCAAACCCTGGTCCTGCAAAAAAAAAAAAGGAATATGTTACCTAAATGTATTTAACTTTTTATTTCTAGGATTGAACACTGGACTTTCACACTGACTCACATACTTTGTTTTTTAAATATGAGACAAGATTTGACTAAATTGCTAAATTACCTAGACTAAGCTTAAACGTGCAGTCTCCCTGCTTCAGCCTCCAGGGTAGCTGGGGTAACAGGCAAATGCCAACACACTGATCTGTTTAACTTTTAAGGAATGTTAGTGATAATTGCCATCATTCAGTTTTGTTTGTTGTGTGGTTTGATAATGCTGCTTAGTTTCATTTATATTGTATTTTAATTATTAAGTACTGTTTTTAGTCATAGGTATAAATGTTATAGGAAATGTGTATAGCAAATAGAAAGTACAGAGTCAGTACTGACTAAAAAGATAGAGTGGTGACTTTTATTTAAAAAAATCATACAATAAAATGCAAGCTTGTGGGTGTATATGGATCTCTGGATTTTAATACATTCAAAAATCAGTGTAATCAGCAATAGTTAAGATATGGAAGAAGTACACACCAAAACAACTCCTTTGGGCTAGCTTTTTACTCACAAACTCTTCCTACTTCAACCCTTAGCAGTCACTAATTTTTTGCTCCAGCACTACAGTTTTATCATTTTAAGAATTGAGAGCTCATATAATTCAAGTTGTATATATCAACAGTTTATTTCTTTTTGTTGCTAAATAGTACGGTATTCTATCAGTTTGTTTAATCATTCAACATGGAAGGACATTGGAGTTTCTAGTTTGTGGTGTTCATGAATAGAGCTGCTATAGATTTCATGTAGAGAGCTATGTAAAGTTCATATGCAAATGTTTATGTCCACATTTATACTTTTCCACGGTAAATACCTGAGAGTGAGATTGCTAGAGTAATAATACTAGAGTAACTAGTATTGCTGGAGTTTAGATGCTAAAATTGGTAGAACAGTGGTGGCAATCCTATGGCATATGTGCCACATCTGGCTATTGATTATCACTGAAAGCTCTACATGATTTGCTATCACTGGTATAGAATAACAGATATCCATGATTGAATTGTGTTTCTTCTACTTTTACTATTCCTAAAGCCTTTTATAGTTTTAACCTCTTTGTGCCTTAGTTTCCTTGTTTGCTTTGTTGGTGGAACCAGGGATCATACTCAGGATCTTGCACTTACCAGGCAAGCACTTACTTCACTGAACTATCTCCCAGGGCCCCAGTTTCCTTATTTGCAAAATAAAGTTAAAAAGAACAACAGGGGATCATCATATGAAATAAATCACATTTTAAGGATAAAATAGTGGCATCCTGAATATTTTATCTCATGTTTAACAAGACTTTTTCTTGTCAGAAATATTTATCTAATTTAAGCAGAAAATTTAAAAGACTCTGTGAGTATAGTATGTTTGGTAGACAAGTCTTCAAACCATATGAGGAAAATTTTAAAAATTCTCTGTGGTGATAAGTTTAGGAACATAGTTATGTAAGACTTCTATATAAAGCAAAGGTTGTACTAGACACTCAATTTTTGTGGTATGACTTGCCCTATCATATTTACCAAAAATTGGGTATATTACAATATTTCATATAAAAAGCTACAAAAAATATCTTAAAATCAGCTAACACTTATTGAATACCTACTGTCTATATACCAAGTCCAGACTAGGTATTTTTCAATTCTATAACCCTAACCACTTCCATACAAAATAAGTAGATTATATGCCTACTAGATTTTTTATTTTGTACTGGAAATGAAACTCATAACTTTGTGCTTGCCAGGCTGGTGCTGCACCACTGAGCTATAGCCACAGCGAAATAGGCCCACTAAACCTTATTTTTATACTTAAAACTTTCTTTTTGGTGCTGGGAATTTAACACAAGGCCTTTCATTAGTAAAGTATGCCCCAAAAGCAGTATTTATAAAATATGCGATAAAATATTTATTTATGCTAATATTACATGAGGGTGTATGTTACCAAGTTATCAAACTTTTATAAAGGGCAGTTTTAAACAATATTCAACACCTTTTTAACTTCTTTTGTTTCAGCTTCATTTCCAACTTAAGCCTTGTTTCCATCTTCAGCTTTCCCATCTACTTTTCCATGTTCTTTTTTTTTTTTTTTAAGATTTTTTTATTTTATTTATTTTTTTCTTGTTTCAGAACCTTTGTTTGTTTATTCACTCATTTTTATGGCCGGCTCAGCCTGCCCTGATGGCAGGGCTATGGCAGCATGTGGTGCCGGGGATTGAACTGCGGTCCCTTAAGCCGCCCAAACTTTCCCAAGCAGGCGCTTTAGACCACTGAGCCATCCCGCCGGGCCCCCTTTGTTGACAATTTGAACTTTTTTCTTTAAATATATTTCAACATCATACTGTTTTCTCTTTTTTGTATTGTATCCAATTATACAAATGTTATATCTTTTATGGTATCCCACACATCTCTAGGGTTTTGTTCTTTTTTCACAGTGTATTATTTTTTTTTCAATTTTTTTATTGTTTAAATTTAACAATGCTTATATTACATATTTTCATTATCAGATCAGTTTAGATTAATACATATAGGTATATAAGATTGATCAAACAATTAAACATTAACCTTTCTAAATCCACATTACTTTTTTTTTCTTTTCCCCTTTCTTTTCTTTGAAAGTTGACATATTGCATATTGTCCTCACAGTCATTCTACAGAGTACAGTGTGTGGGCATGACCCACCTCCCTATTGATGTTGCATAGAAAAAAAAAGAAAGAAAAAAAAAAGGAAAGAACATACTTCTCTTTGGACTAAGAGGAAGCAGATACATACACAGTCAAAGGTTTTGCAATTGCAGTGTGCCACCAGTGAAGCTTGTGATGTTTGTTGGAGGCTATTGAATCTAAGCCTCCTAAAGCTCATCTCGCCAATCTAGCTCTGCGTTCCATGTATTGTAATTAAGGATTTTTTTTTTCTTGCTGGGTGGTCAAGGGCAAGTTGAAGCAAGACCTGTATAACTAAACATTCTTTTTTTTTTTTTTT
>PVJA010049200.1:0-13863 GCA_004027025.1 Myocastor coypus
CATGAAGAAGTGCAGGCGTGGGAAGGGCACCATGTTCACGGCCAGCTTGCGCAGGTCGGCGTTGAGCTGGCCCGGGAAGCGCAGGCAGGTGGTCACCCCGCTCATGGTGGCCGACACCAGGTGGTTGAGGTCGCCGTAGGTGGGCGTGGTCAGCTTGAGGGTGCGGAAGCAGATGTCATACAGGGCCTCGTTGTCGATGCAGTAGGTCTCATCGGTGTTCTCCACCAGCTGGTGCACAGAGAGGGTGGCATTGTAGGGCTCCACCACGGTGTCGGACACCTTGGGCGAGGGCATGACGCTGAAGGTGTTCATGATGCGGTCGGGGTACTCCTCTCGGATCTTGCTGATGAGCAGGGTGCCCATGCCTGAGCCGGTGCCGCCCCCCAGAGAGTGGGTCAGCTGGAAGCCCTGGAGACAGTCACAGCTTTCGGACTCCTTCCTCACCACATCCAGGACCGAGTCCACCAGCTCGGCACCCTCTGTGTAGTGGCCCTTGGCCCAGTTGTTCCCGGCACCACTCTGGCCTGCAGAGAGAAAATGTGTCAGTTGCTCGTGATTGTGGTTAAATTTCTTTCCATCTTCCATCTCAACCCCCTTAATACGGCCTTCAGTGCTCAGATTAAATTCTATCTGGTTGCCACCAAACATTGGGTTATTAAAGATGTGCTCATGAAAGTAATTACAAGTAAAGAAGCTTGGAACTCCCAGCCATCAGAAGCTGAAAAGCAGAGCTTAGTATTTTTCAAGCCAGCTGGAAACTCAGTTGCATGCAACTGGAAGGTCTTCATTCTTGCCCTCAGGCAGTCACCCTTCTCTAGCCCAAGCAAGGACCTTCTCCTAAGATCAGCTATGCCTTGCACTCACCAAACACAAAGTTGTCTGGCCTGAAGATCTGCCCAAAGGGTCCGGACCTGACTGAGTCCATTGTGCCGGGTTCCAGGTCCACCAGGATGGCCCGAGGTACGTATTTGTTACCTGCAGGGAAAGAGAGCTACCTCAGACTCGCAGGCTGACTACTCCGGGAAGAGGGGCTTGGCCTCGCCTTTCTTCTTGGAGGCAGCGTTGTAGCCCCCAAACAAAGGAAACCCAAGGCTGGGTTGGAGAGAGCTCACCCAGTACAGGGGAGGCTATCCCAGTGTGCGGGTGCGGAGACTGGCCCCAGGGAAGGGGGGGGGGAGCTAAAAGAATGGGGCTGGGAGGCAAAGGCAATTAATTACCAGTGGCTTCGTTGTAGTACACATTGATTCTTTCCAGCTGCAAATCACTGTCTCCATGGTAACTGCCAGTGGGGTCGATACCGTGTTCATCGCTGATGACCTCCCAAAACTGAGACAGAAGAAGGCTGTTTAGCCGCGAACTGCTTCAGGGACACCGTAGTTTCTAAGGGAAGACCCTGGAGCAGTTCTGACAACCCAACATTTCAGGTGCCTTCAAGGGCGCCGTGACCCCGGCTTGGAAACTGCAGGGTCAGTAAATGGAAACTGGGCGTTTCCCAGACAGAACAGCTGCAGGCAGGGAAGTCGGGGTCGTAGGGGGTTGGGCCAAGCCAAAGCCTGGGACTGCGGATGAGCAGCCCTCAGGGTCATAGCCTGCACTCAGCACGCGGCGTCCCCCTTCCCACCCCCGTGTCCAGTCTGCAGAGTTCGGAAGGGTGGCGCCGGACGGGGTTTAGATTCGAAGCACGTCCCAGCGGCTGCGAGACAATCGCTCTCTTTTCTGCTGCAGAAGCGCGGCTCGGTCTCAAGCGAGTGAAATCAATTCTGTCCCCGTCTCTCCCCACCTCGGCGCGCACAGCCTCGCAGATACCTGCGTGCATGGCCAAGCGTTCAATCGTGAAGAAAGGGACCAAGGGACGGGCGGTATTGCAAAGGGATTTCAGAAACAAAGCGTGAGACACTCCCTCCCCGGGAGCCGCCCCACGCCCATCCGCCCCTCCACTGCTCAGAGCGATCCACACTTGAGTCGTACTTAACGAGCGTGGCCTGCCTAGTGCCGCGTCGCGCACAGGACCGGCAAATGACCTCGAGGGGCGCCCGGCTCGACCGCCCCTCCCCCGCCCGTGAAGGCGCGCCCACCTTAGCCCCGATCTGATTGCCGCACTGGCCGGCCTGGATGTGCACGATCTCGCGCATGGTGCCTCGTTCGCGTCTCCCTGGCTCGAGTCTCCGTTCCTGAGTGTGTCTGTCCTTCCCTCCACGCCCACCACAAGATGGCCTGGCTCGGGCTCGGGAACCGAAGGGCTGAGAGCATCGGGCCCGTGGACCGGGGCTTTTATGGAGAGAGGGAGGGGCGCATAGTGCAGGCCGCGCCCCCAGCCCAAGCCCCCCAGTCCCCAGCCGGCTAGTGCGGCCAGGGCAGGCTGACGTAATGCTTCGGGCCGGGGGACCGTCCGGGGGGCTGGACTGCGAGCCAGCGACCAATCAGCGCAGGCGGGTGGGGAGGGCCGCCTACGCGGGTGGGGTGAGCTTTGTGTACGGCTTGGGGGAGGGGAACGGTGGGAGGCGGGGAAGGGTGCCGGGTGGAGGTGGCTCGCACACTAGGCAGGGTGGGGTTCGAGCTGGCGCTGGCCGGGGCCCAAGAAGGACGGGTCAGGGGGACAGACTACCGGCCGGTAGGGTGGTACAGGTGGCAGAACCGGGGATGGCGGCCTCTTCCTCCACCGACCATACTTCCCGAGTCCCGTGCACCTGGCGACTTGATCACGCCCTCCCCAACCCTGGAACCGGCTGCTTCCAGGCGCCGATTCCCGCCACACAGAGCCCTAGGGGAAGGAAGGCAGGTGACCCCAGCCCTAGTCAGGCACAGCCCGGATGGACCGAGAGGCTCCAAGGGCTTGGACAGTCTTGGACACCGTGGCCTAGGAACCCTGCGTGCTCTTGTCTCTGTCTTTGTCTCGAGCCCCTGGCCGCTTCATCTCAAAGCCAGCGCGAGGGCGACCTCAGCGGCCCCAGCTGGGCCGGACCCCTCGTGGGTCCGGAATTCCCTGACAGTGCCACCACGCGCTCTGCCTTTGTTCCCCGTCAAGGGCTGGGTAGGCGTGGCTGCTCACTCGTGGACCGTGCTGCGGGCGGAGGTGGGTGGGGCCCTGGGGGCGGAGCCACGGGTGGAACAAAGGGTCCCCAAAGGCGTAGGCCGCGCTGGGGGCTAAGAAATGAAAGTCTTACTCAGGCACCGCTACTGAGGGTCGGGTCCTGGCGTGGACAAGTAAGAGCACAGGTTCCGAATGCCGCCGCTGTGCCACCGCGGGCATCGAATCTCCTCGCTGCGGCCACGAGGTCCCAGATTTTGTATTACGGCTTGGGGGTGGGTCACCTCCAAACTGCTGTAGGGCGAGGCAGGGGCCACATCGATCCTGTGCGGCCACGCGAGCGTGTGCGCAGACGTGTAACGCTCAAACCCTGTTGGGTTCTAGGACGGAACTGAGCTCTTTGTTACAGCGTGTGCGCGCGTGTGGGTGAGTGTGCCCGTGTCAAGCGAACCCAACCCACGCGCATTGCGGGCAGGGGCAGGGAGGGCAGGAATGCTCCCTACAGTTCCCAGGTTCGACTCCTCTCCCCGGGATGGGTAGTTTGCAGGGTGAGTTGACCTCTTTTCCTCCGCTAGGAAGAGAAGCCCAGGCCACCGGGGTCGCGCGGCCGCGCAGAACTCGCAGCTGTCGAGCGAGGCCCGCCCAGAGCCATCAACAAGCTGTCATCGCCTCCTTTCCCCGCAGCGGGTAGGAGGGGGCTTTTAACGCAATTCCACTGTACAAAGAAAAGCAGCGAGAACAAAAGCCCAGCGGTCCGCAGACATATTGGGGGTCCGAGTTCCCGAGGCCGCTATGGGTGCCTAAGATTGGGATGGGAGTTAAGCAGGGGGTCTGCCTCTGCGTCCCATTAGCAGGGTGCCAAGGTTCCCTGGCCCTGACTCCCGATTTTCTACTCAGAGCCTACAAATGCCCAAGCTTTGAGAGCAAATAATTCCCAAGGGCGTACAACAGGTTGAAAAGAAGGCGCACACTCAAATCCCTACTGCCTAACACCCAATTCCCGAGGGAAGGTCACCGTGTTCCGGCTAAAGCGGCCATAGCAGGTGTTTGTGTCGAGATGGAGGCTCCAGTGGGACCCAGCTGCCCAGGGACTAACGGCAACGGCGACACCTGCACCGCAAGCGTTGCGAGTTCGAGAGGGGCGGCCAGCGCCTCCCTGTGGGGCTCAGCTCACCAGAGTAATGCGAGCCGGCTCCCCTTGCTTCATGAATTCATTTCTCAGCTTGTTTCAGAGCCAGCTCTTAGCCGAGTGCAGGGTACAAACGCGTGTTCAAGATTATATAGATAAATGGAACCCTTTCTCTCGGGCTTCTTTTGGGAAAACAGCTTTGGAATCGAGGAGACTGGCAGTCAGCTTTCCATAGGCCCAGGTGCCGTGGAGATCCAACCTTTGGAGCCACGATTGTCCCCCTTTCCTGGCCGTTGTCCACACTCCCAGCCCCTTGGAACCGACCTGCTTAACCATTCTACAGGGTGGTGGTGCACGTTTCTATTTGTCACAAGGGCCTTATTTTGTATTGAAATGGTGACAGCCACGTATTTGATAAGGTCATGCGGTTTGTTGGTATTTGTTTTTTTTTTTTTTTTTTTTTTTTTTTTTTTTTTTTTTTTTTTTTTGTCTTTTTGAGACAGAGTCTTGCTATGCAGTTGAGGCTGGTCCTGAGCTCACTTTTGTAGCCCAGGCTGGTCTCGAACTCACACCAATCCTCCTGCCTCAGCCTCCCGAGTGCTGGGATTACAGGCATGTGCCACCACGCCCGGCTGGTTTGTTGGTATTTGAAAAGAAAAATCAACCTTATTTCATGAAATTTGTAGAAGGAGCTACTGGGAACCAAAGCGGGAGAAGGTGTTCTCAGTTGGGAGCCCTGCGATTTCATTTTGTTTGGAATACAATTTCTTTCAGTTTGGGACGTTGTATAGCACACATGAAGATCTGGAGACAGTGTAGTTCTTGATCTGTTACACGAGGTAAATTTTAAGGATGTATTAACATTTAAAAAGTGTCCCTTCCACAGACGGTTGTTTAATACCATTGTGTAAAATAAAATTAGGCATTATTTTTATACACAACCTTGTGGCTGAGGCCAGCAAGAGCAAGACACTAAACTGCTAAAACTATCTTGGCTCTTGCAATTCTCCTATTTTTTCATTGGCAGAATCTCACATGATTGTGTATTTATCTATTACGTACAATAGTCATTGTTTTAAGGAATTCTGATAGAAAGAGGGCTATGTATAAATGCATAGTAAATGTTGCAAGTGTTGGGTTCTTAATGCAAAACCCATCTTGACACAGCTATGGAATTGCTGGCTGCTTCGCTGAGGATGCTTTCGCCTTCCACACATGCAGCCAGCTATGTTCACCAGCTAGAGCTCAAGCCGGCAACCCCCACCACCTCCTCTCTACTGTGAAATGTAAGCGGTTTCCTAGGCAACCCGCACTTTGCCTGTGAATGAAAAGAAAAGAAAGAGCTGGCTGGGACTGCACATCCGTCTTATTTATTTATTTATTTACACATTTCTCAGTGCTCTCCAGTTAGGAATACTGGAAAGCTACCAATCCTAACATTTCTGTATTTCTATAAAGAAGTCAGCTGCCCCTAGGAATGGTGGCCAGGAGGCGCGCAGCTCCACGCTGTTCCTGTGGGAGGGGGCGTGGAGAGTGTCTCTGGGACCCATGCCCTCTGTCTAGTTGCTCCCGGACCCCTGGTTCCTATCCCGCCGCCCTCCTCTTAAGGTGCAGCCCAGCCCGAGCCCTCTGTATGTGTGAGCGCAGCGCAGTATGGAAACTGTGTCTCTCCGTGTCTCGGAGAACTGCGTGCTCTCCTGCTGCCTTCCGTTATGAATCTGGATTAAAATGGCTTCTATCGAGAGTCAGAGAGTGCTGAACTTTCACGAAGAGATTTGCCTTCCTTGTTAGAATCTGCTGACAGTAAGGCCTAGCCTTCTAGGGCACTGGCTGCCTCTTTCTAGGCAGCCTCCCCTCCTCCCTGGCGTCAGGGGTTTGTGAGCTGCTCAGGCCGGCTGGGTGATTGGCACCTCATGCAGCAGGAGCAGCCTCCAAAGAAAACCGGACCGAGGGGGGAGGGCTTCTATGCAAAGCACTCTACACAGGAAGAGGGCGCAGCCCTTGAACAGGACCCCTGGATGGAATGGGGCAGCATGCACGGGAAGACACACGGGAGTCTGAGTCCTTTGTCATATCCGTGATTGTAAGATTGTCACCCGCATTAGAAACTGTTCGGCAGGCAATCAGCACCCAGCAGTGTCTGCAGCCCCCATGTCTCTTCCGAATGCACGCTAGACCTTTGCTTGCCATTTAAATAAAATTACAATGTGCACTCGGATGGGTGCAGTCACATATGCATGGGGACACCATGCCTCCTGGCCCCGGTGGGCATTGCTGGGGCCTCTGCACAAACAGCAATACCCTTGGTTTGCGGAGCTCCACCTGCCTTGTGGCCACCAACATGTCAGTGTGTTTTTAAGAAAATGCATTAGCAATGCATGAAGAGAACCCTTTCGCGAGTACTCCATCTCTTTCCAGATAGCCCAGAGAAAGGGAAACTTAGCAAAAGGGTAGGTCTCACACAGTTCTATGCAAAAGACCTGAAAGTAGGAATTCAAAGAGCTGTTCAGAACTACATTGTGCACAGTGGCCAAACAACGGAAACATCCGTGCAACCCGGGATGGATGCGCAGATACACAAACATGTTGTCTCCTCACAGTAAAATTTATTCAGCCTTTAAGGATGAATTTAGATGCATATACCACAGGTGTGAATCTTGAAGATATTAGAAGTGGGAAAATAAAGTGGAAACATAAATCAGACCCCAGACACAAGCACTATCTACTTCCACTCACGTGGCACCTGGAGGAGTCTGGTGCCTGGAGACAAAAGGCAGAAGCGTGGTGGCCAGGGACTGGGAGAGGGGATTTGCATGCAGCAGGCTTTCAGTTTTGGAAGCTGAGAACACCCCTGAGGTTGGATAGTGGTGATGGCTGCCTACTCATGTGAATGCACAGTCCCCCTCCCTGCGCCAGCTCTGAGGTGACAGGCTCCAGGCTGTCTCCTTCCTGTCCTCATAGCCAAATCAGCAGGTGTCATATTTGTATAGAACCAAGGAACATCCTCCTGTTCATTTGGTTGTCTCTGGATGGCTTCTAATATGATGCAGTTTAATTGTAATCAATACCGTTGTAATGAATGCAGCCTGCATTGTAACTAAATACAATGTGACTGTCACACTGCATGACTGAGGGGAAAATGCCAGGGAAAGAAGTCTGTGCCTGTTCAGAAACTATTTTTTTTGCAGTGGTAGAGATGGATCAAAGGCCTTGTGCATGTCAGACAAGTGTCCAAGTGCTGAGCTACTCCCCAGTGCCAAGTACAAACAAAATTCACTTCAAATAATCAAGCTGTGGTCAGCCCCAGTTTTGGATGTGGTCTCTGTCGTGTGTAGTGCCAACTGTACTGAGTAACAATTTACTATTGCTCAGTATGTTATGTACCTTTTATATATTAATACTAATTAATACATATCAAAATTAATCTCAAGATGTTTATCAGTGTTTCCTAAATTTTGAGTGGCTTTTTCCATCTTAGTGTTAATGTATCATTTGAAGTTTCTCAGAGAGAAAGAAAAGGGGCGGAAAGAGAGGGTTTTCATTTATTTATAAGACAGGGTCTCCCCTTGCAGTTCTGACTGGTCTTGGGCTCACTTTTGTAGTCCGCAGGGCGATCTCACCAGTGTAGTGATCCTCCTATCTGAACTTCCTGCGTGCTGGGGTTATGGGTATGTGCCACCACATCCGTATAGCACACCTGGGGCTTGGGGGCTGGCATGGCACACAAGTCCAGGGATTGAACTCAGGACCTTGTGCTTGCCAGCTAGAAGCTATGCCTCTGAGCTATCTCCCCAGCCAGGAGGTTTTTTATAATTCAACATTATCACTTAGTGACGCCTTCTTTCCCTGGCCAATGCATTGCTGAAAATGATTCCAGAGGTATCTGAACTACAGCTCAAGATAATGGCATTTCAGCCACGCGTGGTGGCACATGCCTGTAATCCCAGCACTTGGGAGGCTGAGGCAGGAGGATCAGTGTGAGTTTGAGACCAGCCTGGGCTACAAAAGTAAGCTCAAGGCCAGTCTGAACTGCATTAGAAAAAAAAAGATAATGGCCTTTCTTTGCTCTTTCACCTCCGCTGCTACTCAGTGTGTGGCCCACGATCATGGCTTGGGACCCAGGCCTTCACACGGGACGGGAGGCATCCTTCTTGTGTTATCGTCAGCCCTTTGAGTTAGGCACGGGACACATCAGAGGATGACAGCTGGCCACCGATCTCAAAATGTGGCTCCCAGGAGCCTCCAGGTCTCTGTCCTCCCTGTGTCACCGAGATCGACCTCTCCTCTGTGACAGAGCTCATGTGTCCGTGGCATGGTGTTCTCACTGCCGAAACAATTGGGAATCTTCACTCTGCTCACTCAGCGTTTTCTTCACATGAGGCTGCGCAGGCTTTGCATTTACTATGTGCAAACAGTGGTGGCCGAGCCTCACTGTCACACATCTTGACAGGGAAAGACACATCCTATACAGGTATGCTTATTTGTAAAATTTGCATATTTTAATAAGACCATATCGGAAGGCATGACATCTTAGGACACACTGCATTGTTAATATAGTCAGATGCTAACATTTCAAATAGACGTTGCCACTGTGCTTCTTTCTGCTCTGGCTAATGTCTGGCCAGACTCCAATTCCTGGCCTTTGGGACTATGAAAGGATCTCAGTAGAAAGTCTAGGTAAGGGCCCGAGGGTCGCCCTGTCCACTTCCTCTTTGCTATACGTTTGCATTGTTAGTGCATTTCACTTTGAAATTTCTTCCCTGTAGACTTTGAGGCCGTTGGCTCAGTTGTGCAGCTCCGTGGAGCACAAGCTAGGTACTATGCTTGGTAAACTTGAGGTCTATTCTTCTTCATCAAAGGCCCTTTCCAGGAAAAAGCTCATGCCTCGTGTACGTCGTGAGCATCCTGTAGAGATGCCACTGTCACTCTGAGCACTCATCATCACTGTCACCACCATCATTAACCATTTCATAATTTTTGTAGAATTCCACGGTTTCTTCCCACATCATATAGGCTGCTCTCTCCTGCCCTACTGGAGACCCGCAGCTGGGGTCACAGCTGTTCCCACAGATCCTTGGGCAGTGGGGCCATGCAGAGTGGGCTGAAACCTCCACACCTGGAAGTCAAGCAAACCTTTCCTCTTTATAGACTGACTGGCTCAGGGGTCTTGTCACTGTGACCAAAAGTGGACTCAGCGCCCCTGCCACCCCCCCCCCCCAGCATTGGCCTTTCTCTTCCCCTCATGGCCTAGAACTAAGTACAGGCAAGCAGTAAGTATTCTTGGAGTAAATAAAATGCCACGAATGTAAAGTAAGTAAAAATAAAAGCAAACGAATAGCTATTTCTAATCCCAGAGGTTTGTTTTATGGTACCGGGAATTGAACTCAGGACCTTGCACTTGCCAGGCCAGCAATTGTTCCACTGAGCTATCTCCCTGGCCCCCACACAGGTTTTCTATGCAGATTAAATACAAAGACACTTTCCTCCAGGCCAGGCCCTAGCCCCTGCTGGACTCTGGTGGGTACTTAGGGCCTCAGTGAAACTCCTGTCTTTGGATTGTCTTTGAATTCTTGAAAAGTCATTGCCTTGGTTCCTACCCTCCCTCCCTCCCTCCCTTTATTCCCCTCTCTCTTATCGCTCTCTTCCTCCCTCGCTCTCAACCCTTTTTTCCTCCCTCCCTCCCTCCCTCCCTCCCTCTCTTCCTTTTCCCCTACTGGTGGATTGTGGACTGATCCCAGAGCATTCACACTGAGTTATATCCTAGCTTTTTTTTTTTTTTTTTTTTTAAGACAAGGTGTTGCTAGGCCTCTAAGGCTGGACCTGAACTTGTGATCATCCTGCCTCAGCCTCCCAGAACATTGGAATTCCCGGCCTGTGCACCCCACATGAATTTGACTATTCCTCGTTAGTGATTTGTTCTCTTATTAGACAGCACTATAAAATGATACCAACTTCGTGAGCCTCACCGGTAGATGACAGATCTCTTGAAAAATAAATAATTGAGTCACTTCTACTGAGGATATTATGGGATTTTTTTTCCAAATTAGGATTTAATGCTAGAAAGCTATAAGATATTTAGAGAAGGGCTGGCCAGATAGCTCAGTGGACTAGATGCACTTGCTTAGGCAGTGCACAGCAGCTGGGGTTCAGTCCCCTGGCTGTCATGCCATCCCTGCACCCAGGTCACACTGAGACAGTGATTGAGACCGGGTGTAGGGGCGCATACCTGTAATGCCAGTGCTTGGGAGGCTGAAAACAGGAGGATCACTACGAGTCCGATCTACGTAGTGAAACCCTGTAGACCTTGTACTAAACATATAAAAATAAATAAAATAGTATTTAGAGAAAAACGTGCCATGCATTTTCATGTCCATTCGACATCCACATTGCCTTTAATTTCCAAGAAGGAGCTGAAGAAAGAATCAGATTCGAGGAGAAAATCCACTTCTGATTTTCACTGATAAGGTGAAAGCCATGTTGAGGGGCATGCTATTAGAAAGCCAGAACTTAATGGAAGCACTGCATTGTTTTATAAGCAGTTTTATAAAACTTTCAGAAGCCAGACTATGCTGCAATACAGTTAAAATAAATACAGATGAATCCTGAAATTCGAGCAAGCTTAGGAAGAAGTAACCCAATTTCAGAGAGTAATGCAAAAGTTACTGCAGAAAGACACTGGAAGGAGACGCTCACTGAATTCAGGGAATGCACACCGTGACAAGAGAATCTTAGGTGGACGAGGAGCATAAGCAAGCCAGCGGAGAGACACTGAGTGTGAACGTAAGTGTGGAGCGGCGTGCGTGTGGTGCTGCAGCGTGAGCCCAGGGCTCAGCCACGGAATGCTGGGGTGTGTGCTCCATCGTTAATCTACACACACGCACCGCCTGCAAATTAGGTGTGACATTGATCCAAGGTTCTACTGAACAAATGAAAGAAAAAGCAAGCCCAGAAAGCCGAGATCCTTCGTGACTTCTACGGAGACAAGTAGAGGGCTTTGCAGAAGTGGATTCAGAACTGGTGTAAGTGGGAGAAGCAGGAGCAGGAGCAGGCAGCTGCGGAGGAAGCGAAGCTGCGGCGCAGAGGAGAGGGAAGAAGCCCTGACTGGATCACTGGCACCAGAGAGGTGTGACGAAGCTCCTGGTCGCCCCTCATGCTGGGAAATCTCCGGCCACCTGGCCCGCTGTTCTCCCTGGAGCAAAAGGAGACACGGGCCAGCTAGGGCTAGAGAGGGACACAGACCTTGAGAGAAGCCCAGCCCCTGCCTTGCCCACTGCATGGCCAGGGACACACAAGCTGTGCCCGCCACCCACGTGTAAGATGGGTACAGCCATGAGTTCTCTTGTAGAGCACAACTCGCCGAATGACCTATGGACCATCCCCTGGCTGGTTCTGGGGCCTCAGGAGTGAAATCTGCCTGGGACATGTGTGCTGGGATGCTGTCACCACAAACTCCAGAAATGGTGAGCACCAAAAGGACAAAGGGACCACTGATGCAGAGGGCCTCGACCTCTGGAAATGCCCACCAGGACTGCCCTGATCAGGAGGGTGCCCACAGAACCTCACCATAGTGACTTTGGGCTTGTCCTTCTGCCTCTCTCTCCAGCTGGGCTTCTCCACGCTTGAAGGGTATGAGAAATACACCTGTGGGGCTGCCAGGGAACACAGAAAGCTCCTCAAGCTATGTCAACAAGCTGGCTAGCTGGCAAACAGGCAGCTAGGCAGAGAGGTTGAAACTGACATCAACCTGCTGTGTATAAATAAAGGCTCTGCAGTCCTTGAGCAGGGCCTTTCCTCCCACCTGCAGTGAGGGCTCCCCGGCCGGCCGCAGCTTTCCTCTCTTATTGCTAGGTCCTCTCGTGCTTTGTTTCCCGGGAACCAGCCATGCCGTATCGCGGCAAGGGGCACCCGAAAAGAGGCACTATGGGTAAGGGCAAAAAGTGGGTGAGGGGACCCTTCTCATTTTGTGCATGACGGGGGAGGCGTGCATTGGTAGGCCAGTGTTCAGCACGGGAGTGCATCGGTGTTGGCAATTATCAGGTATAAAACTTGGGGCGAAAGGTTCGCTGGGACCTCTGAAAACAAAGGAAACAGGCCTAGAAGACACCAGGGCCAGGCGTGGTGGCGCACGCCTGTAATCCCAGCACTTGGGAGGCTGAGGCAGGAGAATCAGTGCAAGTTCGAGACCAGCCTGGGCTACAAAAGTGAGCTCAAGACCAGCCTGAACTGCATAGCAAGACCCTGTCTCAAAAACAAACAAACAAAAAAGACACCAGAAGGAAAACGGTGTATTCATTTACCAGTAGTTAAAAATGGGGCCAAAAGGCTCTTGAGAACCAGGGGTCTGTGTGTGTAGAAGAGCTCTTTGCATGACTGGTCCCTGTGTTTACTTTTCCTTTCGGGATTTTGTTTAGAAAGGATTTTACCACCACAAAGGATCTGGCTGAGAACACTACTTTAAAATCAAGTCCCATGTGGGAAAAGGAGGGCAGAAGGACAGCCCCACCCATAGAGCTTAAACCCTGTGGCCTTGCTCAAATAAGGAAAAAACCGACGGGAGGCAAAAAAGGAAATTCTTTTAAATTGAGCACGGGAGAGGTGTGCTCTAGCCCTCCCCGCCTCCTGCTTGCCTGCTTCTGGTGCCAAAAGTTAGTGCTCAGGTCCCAGCAACAGCGGGGCGCCCCGTGACCAGAGTGGGCGGAGCAGCCTGCCCACTGGTGCCTGAGGTCAGACCTGGGTGGCCCCTGCTGCAGAGGCAGCCTCGGGAGGGAGTCTGGCCGGTCCTCAGCAGGAAGGCAGGTCGAGCCAACAGGGCAGGGCTGCTCCAGGCGACGAGCGAAACCCACTGCCAGAGGCTTGAGCCTAAATGCAAATCAAAAAATCAAGGTTAGGGCTCAATTTATTTATTATTTATTTTTGTCTTTTTGAGACAGGGTCTCGCTATGCAGTTCAGGCTGGCCTTGAATTCACTTTTGTAACCTAGGCTGGTCTCGAACTCGCACCGATCCTCCTGTCTCAGCCGCCTAAGTGCTGGGATTACAGGCGTGCGCCACCGCGCCGGGCTAGTACTCAATTTACTGAAAACACCACTCAAATTACTCCCAATTCTCCCATTTCTCCCTTGGTCATTCTTCCTCTGAAAAAAATTTAAAAAGCTGTAAATATGAGCCAGGCGTGGTGGCGCACGCCTGTAATCCCAGCACTCGGGAGGCTGAGGCAGGAGGCTCAGTGCGAGTTCGAGACCAGCCTGGGCTACAAAAGTGAGCTCAAGGCCAGGCTGAACTGCATAGTGAGACCCTGTCTCAAAAAAAAAGAAACACACACATACACACAAAAAGCTGTAAATATGAAAAGGGAATGCGAAGGTTTCCGGTCTTCCGCTACCTGTTGCGTTCACAAATGAAATTTGACTGTAAAAGGAACAGATCTGAAAGGGCTATGAGACTCCCGTACAAAAGGCCTCCGGGTGTGGCAGCGCAGGTCCGCAGGGCGTGCAGAGGGCCGCGCTTCGCAGGCAGGCGTGCAGCCTGCAGGGATGGAGGTCCTATGTCTTTGTCTCTTTTGGCACTAGAAAAAGCCATTGCAGCCGGGGGTAGTGGCTCACGCCTGTAATCCCAGCACTCGGGAGGCTGAGGCAGGAGGATTGGTGCGAGTTCGAGACCAGCCTGGGCTACAAAAGTGAGCTCAAGGCCAGCCTCAACTGCATAGC
>PVJA010049201.1:0-13860 GCA_004027025.1 Myocastor coypus
CCCAGGCTGGTCTTGAACTCGCACTGATCCTCCTGCCTCAGCCTCCTGAGTGCTGGGATTACAGGCTTGAGCCACCACACCCAGCTTTTGTTTTGTTTTTGAAGAGACTTCTAAAGTGAATGTTTGAGTCATTTACCTTAGCAGATGAGGAAAGTAAGATGCAAGGAGGCAAAATAACTGGACGAGGCCACACTCCTAAATAAAGGATAAGCCCGGGCTGCAGCTCTAACCATTACACTACAAGCAGTTTTACTGCTCTCTACACATCGTTACAAACTACAACAAAAAACTTAATCTTAAAAAAATTTTGTTTCTTTGGGGAATTCAAGCCAATGGCTAGTGCTATTGAGATCTAAGAAAACTCCAATTCTTCATTAGAAAACATAGTCCATATCAGTTAAATACAAAAAGTTGTGATGCCTCCGATGTTTAATACACATTAGTTCATGCTTAGGCTCTCAGTGAATAAGAGAAATAGGTCACAAGAGTCCCAAAGTATGCTCAACCCAGAACATGTGTATAAATGACTTTTCTGTTCCACATTTAGAATTAGCGCCTCCCAGTGGCGGCTAGGTTATCCTACTGCACTGCATTTTGATGAATTGAAATTGTGTCTAAGTGCTAGAGAAACATGCTAAACAAGTTTCAATAGATCACTGAGGACTGCAGTTTTTAGCATGCAAGGATGCTATGCTACTTATTTTCAGAAATGGGAGCAGTAGGCTTTTTGCTGTTTCTTTTTATTTTTTACTTAAAGCAACACAAATTTCTTACCTTACAATTTTGGAAATCAGAAGTTAAAAATCAAATTGGTGGCAAGGATGTGTTCCGGCTAGAGGCTCCAGGGAGGTCCTTCTCATCTTTCTCGGGGTCTAGAGGCCACTAGCTCCATGCATTGGCCCCGTCTTCCTCCATCTCTAAGCCACGCACAGCTGTTGTATCAGCTAAATCTGAAATGTTGACTAAAGCACCTGCTTGCGACTAAAGTGCCTGCTTGGGCAGAGCGCAGCAGCCGGTTCGATCCGCTGTGTGCTGTGCTGGCCCCAGCCCCGCTCCCGGGGCGTGCTGAGATGGTGACTCAGACTGGGCGTGGTGGCTTGCCTGTAAACCCAGCCCTTGGGAGGCTGAAACCAAGAGGGTCACTACGAGTCGTATCTACGTAGTAGGACCCTGTACTACATACATAAAAATAAAAAATAATTTTTAAAAAAATTACATATTGTATTGTCACTTCTCTTCCCTGAACATACCCTCTTGAAAAGCACTAGCCCACCACAATGATCTAGAATAAGCTCCCATCTCAAGAGTCTGAATTCATTCATGTCTCTTTTGCCACCCAAGATAACATCTTCTCAGGGTGCGGGAATGAGGGTGTGGACGTCCCAGGATGACATGCTGTTTGGGAAACCGCAGTCTACTCCATTCACACTGAAGAGATGCAAAAAACTAAAGAACTAAGTTTATTTACTGAATTTTTAAGAAGAGGAAAATTGCGTTACAAGGCTACACTTAGTTTGAAAGCAAAAGTGACTTGTGTCTTAAATATTGATGAAGTTCTATGTAGCTATTTCATCTGAAAGTTTTTAAATTTATAATAATTAATATTTTTTCAGTTTTTACTTTTTGTCACCTTACACTTGCAGTACAGCCGGGCGTGGTGGCGCACACCTGTAATCCTAGCACTCGGGAGGCTGAGGCAGGAGGATTGGTGCGAGTTCGAGACCAGCCTGGGCTACAAAAGTGAGCTCAGGACCAGCCTCAACTGCATAGCGAGACCCTGTCTCAAAAAAAAAAAAAAAAAAAAAAAGACACTTGCAGTACAAAAGTCACATTTCTCAGGGGGAATTGATTCATGTATACAACATATTTTGAGTCATTCTTTTCTTTTTTGTAACAAAATCTGTATGGGGATTAAGGCTTCTCCGAGAGGCCTGCAGCCCCTCCGCCATGTTGTAGCACAATCCTTATTGTTTTTCGGATGCCCCTCCCTCCTTTCCAAGCTTTTGAGTCACTCTTTTATCCCCTTCTAATTCCCCCTCACTGCATCTCTCGTCTCCTTCCCATTGCACAGGATGCGTCTCCAGCCAGGGGCAGTGGTGCACGTGTGTAAGCGCAACTCTTTGGGGCCTGGGGCAAGAAGGCTGCTCGGAGTTCAAGGCCAGCCTGAACTGAATAGGGAGGCCTGGTCTCAAAAAAGGCGCATCTTCCTATTTCTTATTATTTATCTTTTATTTTGCTCCTTATGCTCTGGGTGTCTCAGAAAAGAAACTACATGGCATCTAAGTTAGTGTCCGATTTATTAACGTCATGGTCGCAAAGCTGCCCCTTTTCTAATTTGCCCTGTTGAAAAGTGGACTGACCAAGCTTGCTTCCCTCGTCTCTTGTTGTAGCACCTGAATGAAGCTGACTCTGAAAGCAGATGAATTCCTGGGAGATCTTAGTATTGTAGACCTTGAGAGAGTGCGGTCCCACTGAGATTTTAGCTAGATCCCTGCCACACAGGAAGTGGACTCTCAGCTACATAATCATGCACACATCTGAAATCCCTTTGGCTTCCATGTGTTCAGTCACTCTTGTGCTGAAGTGGAATTCCAATTATTCCGGAGGACTTCACTGCTGGGCATTTTGTTCTTTTGGCCTTGCAATAAATTCCCCTGGTCAAATATCTACCAATGTTCCTCGGTGAGGGTCTGCCACATACTTGATTTACCCTTAGCAATCCTGTCTATGGCTTGTTGTGCTGTTACATGGCTCAAAATGAAGTTTACAGAACAGATGTCACTCAGACCCATTGAATCTGTCCCATGAACTTCCAAAGACTGACAAATTTAGGTCTCAACAACTTAGTTTGATTTGGGCAAGCATTGCCTTTAGGTCACCATTTTTAAAACCATGAAAGAATGATCCTGTCTTCTTGGAAGGCTGTTCTCTTCATATACCATGCACCAGGAAGCTGCTGATTAATGACCACACACACACACACACACACACACACACACACACACACACTCTGCCCTACAACCAACCCACCTCCTGGCAGTACTGACTTTTGTTTTGACACTCTTGCCCTAACCTTGCATTCTATCAAAAGCAGTGTGGAATTAGAAGTGGCTACTTGGTGGAAGGACACAACAACTGTAAGTCAAGAGGATGAGTCAGGTCTTAAGGTTTCTTAAAATCTACAAGACTGCCTATGCTAATTGGATGGGGTTAAATATTCAAACATATTTGATAGAATTCAAGAAATTCCTAAAGAACATAATCTCTAGTGTATCACAGAAACACTAAGAATATAATTATCCCCTATCATGACAGGAGTAAGCAGAACAGTTTCCTAGAGGAAAGCATACTTGCAGTGGAGCTATGTAGTTCTTGCAGCTAAGTCTAAAAATCCTTTGGTGAGAACTGGTCACTGCAGTGAAGTGGTCCAGCATGTGTCCCCTCTCCTGGTGAAGCTGATAGTACTCTACTAATCTTGGTAAAGTCTTTTATTGAATTAGGGTAAACATCTATTTCTGGGGCTGGGGAGATAGCTCCATGGCACGAGAGCTGGCCTGGCAAGTGCAAGGTCGTGAGTTCAAACCCCAGTCCACCCCACAAAAAAAAGATTTTAAAAAATCTAATTTCTACAAGAATGAAGATTGGGGTTAGTGATAGGAGAAAATTTCAAATATGAGAAGGGACTTTGGGGAAAGCCTGAGCTCCCCATGAGTTTACAGGAAGAGCCATTATAAGTTTTACAGTATAGTTTGGAAGGTCAAAATTAGCTGCAAAAACTGCCTGAAGTCTTGCATGTCAAGTTTTATATCACTTAAAATCTGAAGAATGCCAAACAAATTCTTCCTATCCCCTTTCTTCCATAAGGTTAAAAAAAAAAAAAAAAAAAAAAACACCTCAGTTCATAAACATAAGAGGCATCTTCCATAGTTTTATTATACTGAATTTGGGAAAGGAAAAATTATACAGACCTATCAGAAAAGATAAAAGTCAAAAAGTCAAAAATATCCAAAAGCAAGAAAATCTCAGCCAATACCTGCTTTCAGTATACAAGGAAAAAAAGTCATCAAATATTTATTGTTGCCCAATAAACTATTTTTAATGCTTATAAGTTACTGAGTGAAAACAGGGCCTAATACATGCTAGGCAAGCAGGTACTATACCATTAAGCTACATCCTAGCCCTTTTCATTTATTTTTCTGGTAGTGGGGATTGAACTCAGGACCTTCAACTTGCCAGGCAGGTGCTTAAGGCACTGAGCTATCTTCCCAGTCCCTTTTCAAATTTTCAACACAAGAATTAACCAGGATGGGGCCAGCAGGGTGGCTCAGTGGTCTAAAGTGCCTGCTTAGGAAAGCTTAGGCGGCTGCAGGGACTGCAGTTTGATCCCCAGCACCACATACTGTGCCAGCCTTGCCCTCAGGGCAGGCTGAGCTGGCCATAAATAAATAAATAAACAAACAAACAAACAAACAAACAAACAAAAATTCTGAAACAAGAAAAAAAATAAAATAAAAATATTTTTAAAGGGGGGGGCGCTGGGGAGATAGTTCTGTGGCACAAGTGCCTGCCTGGCAAGTGTAAGGTCACGAGTTTGAACCTCAGTCCCACCAAAAAAAAAAAAAAAAGGAATTAACCAGGTTGCCCAGGGTGGCCTTCAACTTGGGATCCTCCTGACTCAGCCACCAGAGTAGTTGGGATTATAGAAATAGGTTACTATACTCAACTAAGCCACTTTTGAAAAAACTTTCAAGAGTGAACAGAAACACCAAAACAACATTCAGGATTCAGAGGCAGATTAGCACTGAAAAGGGTCATTTCCGGAATATCAGGCTCTGACCTTGGGTGCTTTCCATGGCTTATCTGGATCAGCTGGCAAGAAGCACAGAGGGAGGATGGCTTGTCAGCTGGGGACTGGCTTTACAATGTGCATCTTAGGAACTAACTCTGCATCACAGTGACCAGCCATTTGCTCCAGATCCACAGGCACAAGCAGATCTAGAACAGGAACTGTTACCTGGGCAACCAACAAACTGAAGTATACTGATTTGTGGGGAAGGGACATTTTCTGCTATGAACTGCCTGAACAAAACAATAAAGAGGTATTAAGAAATTTTATTAGCAATTTTAATTGAGAATCATAATTATGTATTCTATATTTTTATAGTTTTAATGATACATGCACCCAATTTTATTATTTTATCTCAAGTATTTTGTCCTTAGAAGAAGCTAGCTCTGTACACATATGTTCCAGGATTATGTATGATAGCAGATGAAAAACACACATGTATAAGCTAACTTCTATTAGGACAAAATACCTGAGATAAAAATAAAAAGGAGAAAAGTTTATTTTGGCTCACAGAATTAGAGGTTTCAGTCAGTGATGTCTAAGCCTGTTGTCTGGGTGCATGAGGTCTGCTTGCCTCCTTGGTAGCCAGGAGAGGAGGGGCTGGGGGACAAGATCCTTCCCAAAGCACACACCCTGAGGGTCCAGCTCCCTTCCACAAGCCCCATTTCCCAAAGGTTCTCTGCTTGCAAAGGTGCCACAGGCTGGCAACCGACCCATGAGCAACTAAGCTCTTAGGGGTGTTTACGATCTGAACTATAATGCCTAATTTGTAAACCAATTTCATTATCTCTACTAGATTCTATTCATCATTCCTCTCTGGTCCTTGTACTTGCAATATCACCTCCCAGAGTAGAGTAAATTATTCCACTTTGGGGCTATTATGGATTGATACCTCACGGTTTTTTGTTTCACTGGAGAGAATCACTGTCTAGGTCATTACAAAAATTTTCACCTTAGCCTTCTAACCACTAAATGACTAAAAAATTTTAAATTTTTGTGTTGCTATATATTTCCATAATTTTTGTACATACATCTGCTTTAAACCACTGAACTATGTAAGGATCTGTCAGTCTTAGTGTAAATAGTTCTACCTGGGGAGACACGGCAACAGGAATGAGAAAGAGAAAAGAAGACAAAAAGCTAGGCTAGGTGGTCATGCCCACCTGATGGGCAAGACTAACTCAGTGCACACCAGAACGATCTTTATACTTTTGCAAAGCTTCTATCACATGACACAAGGTTGCCTAGTGACTAATAGCAGGCCTGAACCAGACAGGATGCTTTTCTCAGAACTGGGGTAGCTTGTTTGCTTTAAGCACTGAGGGGCCCAGTCCCACCTACACATACGTGATCAATTTCCTGGCTTCTTGCTGTGCCAAACATATCTGCCTTTTTTGTGTTGTTTTGTCAAAGATGGGTGTTTCGCCGGGCGTGGTGGCGCACGCCTGTAATCCCAGCACTCGGGAGGCTGAGGCAGGAGGATCGGTGTGAGTTCGAGACCAGCCTGGGCTACAAAAGTGAGCTCAAGGCCAGCCTCAACTGCATAGTGAGACCTTGTCTCAAAAAGACAAAAAAAAAAAAAAAAAAAAAAACAAAGATGGGTGTTTCACTGCAGTTGGAGAAACTGTATTTGGAGAAGTCCTTAAAGGACCTTTTTATACTTGATATCATTCCAAAGATTATAGGTACTTAAATTCAATATACCCAACACTGTATAGTCCAACAGTCCACAACTGTAGTAAGTTATCAGCACAGCTGTTAACTGTCAATTGGGGTTGACTTGAGCCTTTTATAGCTTACCATATTCGTATGGCATTACATTTATACCTCATGGTTATACTTTTCTGCTGGATGGCTAAGACCAAGGTAAAGCAAGACCTGTATAAATATAACTTGTGCTATCTGACAAGGTCCATGCAATCTCCTCAGGATTTACTGTGGAACCATGTACATCACCTTGTAGATCTTCTGTCAGTGTCATCCATTTGGATGAGTCACAGCCATTGCTTGACCAGTTCACTCTCTTTGAGAGCCTGAGAAATTTATTTCTCTCTAGGTGACTCTCCTCAGGCACACTATATGTCATCAGTCTCTTTCCTCTGTGACCCCATAATCTCCTTGATCAGAAAATCTGGGTCAGCTGGGCGTGGTGGCGCATGCCTGTAATCCCAGCACTCGGGAGGCTGAGGCAGGAGGATTGATGCGAGTTCAAGACCAGCGTGGGCTACAAAAGTGAGCTCAAGGCCAGCCTGAACTGCATAGCGAGACCCTGTCTCAAAAAGAAAAAAAAAAAAAAAAAGAAAATCTGGGTCACAACTGAGCTACAAGATTTCACAGCAGAGGTTTTTTTTATGTCCTGAGTCTTCACTGACCTTAAAGGGCTAGGGCCAAAATATTGGCTAACCTTTTAGCCCGTCTATCTCTAATTTTTGGTCTGCAAACCTAATTAGCTATTAAATATCCAGAAGAGAAGTTTAATGACAGTACCCTCTAACAGAAGCAGTATACTTAAAACTAAAATCTGTCTGAATATCAAACACCTTAGACATAAAATGGAACTGTTATTTTCCAACAACCATCAGTATTCTAATATTTAAATCTCCACAGAGTGTTCAAAAACAACAATTACACATTTTTACACAGAAATTTAGAAATCAGATGATATACAACATTGTAGCAGGCCAAGCCTATGATATTTTCTGACATGCTTACATTTTCATTTTAACATAAGCCTTTTAACCAATCTTCTTTACCTAATATGTATGTATTTTTCACTTAAGTGTAGTTAAATGCAGCATACATCACAAGGCTTTTTCTTCTTTTCCCCCATTTTTTTTGAATTTGAAAGAAAGTCTTATCACAATAAGCAATCTTTCTTTAACATTGTAGAAGACCTGTACACTGGAAACATGGATACATTTAAGACACCATGAGATTAACAATAATGAGTTACCATACACATGTGCAAACCTTTGTTTCTTACTTTAGTTGAATACCAAAACCATTTTTTTAAGAGAAAACCTAAATGTATTTTTTTCTGAAAGATTTTATCTTTTAAGCCAGGTGTGGTGACACACACCTATAATCCCAGCACTTGGGAGACTAAGGTTGAAGGATCAGTGCGAGTTCGAGACCAGCCTGGGCTAAAAAGTGAGCTCAAGGCCAGCCTGAACTGCATAGTGAAACCCTGTATCAAAATGACCCCCCCAAAAAAGATTTTTATCTTTTAAACCAATGACCAACTTATTGAAGGTGTCTCCTAAGAGACTATTGAGATTATTGAAAGCTCCTCATTAATGAACAAAAGGTTGGCCACATCTCTTATTTATCAATAGGACCCTGAATATTTTTTGTTCTACTCCTAGGCATTTTTGTTTAATTAATTAAAACTTTTCAATAAACTGTTATAAACTGATTTTGATATGACTGAGACCAGTTGGTAACTTAAGAAATAGCATGCTTTTAAGCCTGCATAACCCATGTTGTATTGTGAACAAATGACCAAAAGGGAAAAAAGGAACAGCTATTCACAAAATGACACACATGTAAGCAAATACACAGTACACACAAATGGCCATCTTTACAAAATCATGAGTACTTTCAACTCTCTACATATTTGACCTGATTAACTTATAGTAACTGTACTGCAAAAAAAAAAAAAAAATTAACGAAATTTATAATTATAAATAGACTAGTCAGATTTTGTTATTTGTCAATAAATAGAGATCTCTTACCAGAAAATTTTGGCAGGAATAAAACCTTTCATCTCTAAAAAACATGTAGGCTTTGTATTTTTTGTCTTTGTCTTTTTGAGACAGGGTCTCACTATGCAGTTGAGGCTGGCCTTGAGCTCACTTTTGTAGCCCAGGCTGGTCTCGAACTCGCACTGATCCTCCTGCCTCAGCCTCCTGAGTGCTGGGATTACAGGCGTGTGCCACCACGCCCAGCTGTATTTTTTGTCTTAATGCTAGTAAAATTTAGCTCAGTTGTCTTTGTATATTTCTCCATCTATTTAGACCTTAGGACTCCATTTTTGTCAATTCCTTCAATAGGCTCCAGGTTGGATCTTGCCTCCTCGTTGTTAACTTCTTCCTCAGATCTGGCATCATGGAAGCCATGCTCTGGTACCCAAATAGGTCATTCAACATTCTCTGGAAAAACACAAGCATACCCTCTGCCCCAGGTTAGTAGTAGACTGGGTCCCTTTCATTGTCCAGCATGGAGATCTCTCCAAAGGATTCTTCCTAGCCTTTTTGTATGTACTTCATGGAAATGTCTTTCTGCTGCTGTACTTCCATCTTCTGTAGAACTTAGAAGTTAATAGTGTTTTATACATGAAGAACATCATTTAACAATTTTTTAGGCCTATACTCAAATCAAATGAGATTGTTTGCAAAAAGGAGAAGCATTCTAATGAAAAGTGGCATGACACAGAGCTTGTTGAATAGTATCTGAGGGAATAATAGCTTTATGTGGAAGTGGCATGTATAGCCACTCTAAGAGAACCTAAAGACTACCAAAGAACCCCAGGGGACATATACCAAGTTGGGCCAATAATTAAAACATTGGCAAAGATAAGTTAACTCTAGAAAGCTGGGCATTAGAAAGAGCCTGAATAACTGTATTCAAGGTAGTCTTAGCCTCTAGTGTAAGTGTTCTCAGAATTATGGGTTGAGTCTCCTTTGAGAATGTCTGAGTAGTTAGCTTAAGAAATGGGTGGAGCCAGTTAATGGGCCAGGTCTGAAAATCATTTAGGGTTACAGCATGTCTAACCTGGATCTGAACAGTGTGGATCACAATTTGCCTTTGTCATGGGGCCCAGCAAGGTAGCTCAGAGGTCTGAAGTGTCTGCTTCGGCAAGCTTAAGCAACCACAGGGACCGTGGTTCTATCCCCGGCACCACATCCTATGCCAGCCCCACCCCCAGGGCAGGCTGAGCCAGCCATAATAGAAATAAATAAAGGTATATAAAAAAAAATTGCCTCTGTTGAATGAAGCGTTTTAAATATGAAAAGGGTTCTATAGTTTGCACCTTTTTTTAGTAGCTATTACTAAACCTGCTTTGTGAAAGGCATCATCTAATTGAATAAACATTTGGTGTAAAATGGATGGGGATTCAGGTGCCAAGAGAATGTCATTACAAAACAGCTAATGTATGCAGATGGATAGGCCTGTCACACTGACTGAATGGCTGGTGCCACAAACCCTTGACATAGGATTAGACTATTTACCATACCTTGTGATCCACAACATCATTGTAAACAGTACATAGGAGCTTGATTATCAATACAGGGTAAACTAAAAGCAAAACATTTTTTGTCTTCAGGGAGGAGAGAGATAAAAAGGAAAGTCTCTTAAGTCAATCACCATAACGGAAAAATGTAAAGGAATAGCTACAGGACTGGGCAATCAATCTCTGGTGTAGTGTTCTATGGTATCACTGCCTGCCTGCAAGTCCTACAGCAATCTCCACTTTCGTGATATATATTTTTTTAATTACAAAAATTGGGGTATTCTAAGGGCTATTGCAAAGTTCTAGGTGCCCCAACATCATTTGTTCATTTACTAGTGTATGAGCTGTTACAATCTTCTCCTGAGTTAAGGGCCACTGATCAAACTAAACAGGGTCATCTTCTTGGGTGCCATCTGTGAGTTGGTGAAGAGATCAAGCCCCCTTCTGAAAACTGCCTATGCCTTCTCCCTTGATTATTTTTACCAAACACTGGATTGGGACAGAAACCTTGTTGTAACATCTGATAAGCCACTAGGGAGTTAGGACTGGCCAAAAATGTTCCCAACCTGTAATATATCATGAACCCGTAGACTGACCAGTATATGGTGGAGAACATAAGGAGAAAAATATCTAAAATAGTCTTCTGCATCCCTCCAAATTAGCAACTTAACACTATGCTAGGGTAAGAAGTCTTGTCCACCCCTAGTAAATTTGTATTGGCCACATCCAGAGGCAATGCCCCAGGCCAGTGATACCGAGCAATAACTGAAAAATTTTGTACCCAATAGCCCTTTAAATGCTTTTTCTTTAATAGTTAACTCCATCTCTGAGCAATTTTGTTTAATCTGCTGAACTCAGCATTAGGAGACCCAAAACCCTTGATTTGCTTTTTTTTTTTGTCTTTTGAGACAGGGTCTCGCTATGCAGTTGAGGCTGGCTTGAGCTCACTTTTGTAGCCCAGGCTGGTCTCGAACTCACACCAATCCTCCTGCCTCAGCCTCCCGAGTGCTGGGATTACAGGCGTGAGCCACCACGCCCGGCTGATTTGCTTTTCTTATTTATAAATTTTCCAATTTTTTCCAAAGGAAAAATGACCAACTGAGCAATGGCAGTACCTGGAGTGATTTCAGTAATGGTTTGGGTAATTCAACAATAACTGTGATTTCTCTGTTATAATCAACAGAAACCTGGACCTTTTAAAATGAGACTGCTGAGGTCTAGCAAGATTCCCACTGTACCCTGAGGCACAGGTCCAGTGGAAATAATTTTGGGACCCATGTCAGGACTCAGTAGGAATCTGGAGGAGGAACTGAGATTCAAGACTCCCCTATTGTTTGTGGTGGGGGAAGGGAAAGCACCCCATTGTTTATTTGGTCCAAAGTGACCCCATGGGAAGTTTCCTTGAATGGGTCGGCCTTTTGCCTCAGTTTTAGATTATAGTCACTGGCCCAATGGTACCCTTGTCTACATCTAGTACACGGGCCCAAAAGGTTTCATTGAAGAGGCAGATAAAGGCTATGTTCTCCTTGTTGCAGCAGAGCAGTTTCAGGCTAAATGTCCCTTGTCCCCACAATGGAAACAAATGACCTTACTTTTCTCCTTTTTTAGACTATTTATGAAGAACCTGAGTAATAGCCGCTGCCTCTGTACGTATGAGGAGCCAATATCTGCACAAATCCGAGTCCTCTCAAGAAGCATAGCCCCCTTTTTCTGGGCTCTTAACACCACTTTGAATTTTCAAAGGCCAACTGCTGAACTATTAATTTGCTAGCTTCTGTGTCACGGATAATTCTTAGGAGCTCCCAACAAACTGCAGCAAAATCTTGGAAAGGTGCATCAGGGCCTAACCTAATAGAAGCCAAGTTAACGAATGTTTCACTCGTGCAAAGGAGTTCCCTCCAGGCCCTAATTGCAGCTTAGTTTGCTCATATATTTGCAACAAAGGTAAACTGATTGTGATGGCAAAAGTACCCTACCCAATTAGCAAATCTTTTGTAATGGCTAAGTTGTGAAACACATTTCCTGCCTGTTTCCTGCTATACTTTAAAAAATTTTATTTATCCAATAAATAGTCTCCTGGGTTTAAACATATTTTAGTCATTCCTTTCCACTCATTTGAGGCCATAGTCTGTTGTCATATTATTTCCACTAAACTCAACGTGAAGAGAGCAGTAGGGCCATAAGTAGCAACAGCTTGTGTTAATTCATTCAGGTCTGAAAAGGTGCAGATTTATGAAGACCTACAACTTAGTTTCAATCTATAACTCAGGGAAATTTTCCTGAGCTGCCTTGGTCAGGACTGCAACTTGTGGCTCCATAAAACTCATGGGGTGTTTCAGTTTTGCCCAGATTTTAACCATAGCCACTGTCTTAAACCTAATAATTTTGCAATGCCAGCAACGCACATAGCCAGTGCCAAGGCCAAAGTGTACCATAATCATGACCCTCCTGCTTAGCACTGGGGACACAGGACTAATTGGTGGTACCCACCAACCTCTGTGGCTGGATGAGGCAAACAGATGGGCAGGTGGCTAGGGAATCCCAATTGGGTTTGCTTAAGACCAGAGCACAGAAGCTTCTGCAGCCCAGTTTGTGTCCCTCCACCCCCTCCACACTCCACCCCACCCCCGGGTGGCGCTGTGCTGCTTGTGTTATGGGTTCTCAAACAGCAGCCAGACCAAAATCCAAAAAGGAGAATTTTGAATGAACCTTTAATACTGAGCTCGGGGCCTTACTAACTTCATGCAGGAGAGAAGGCAGAGAAGAGCCCTGAGTGACAGCGAACAAGGTTTTTAAACAGAAACTACTTTCCATTTACAGTGTACTCCTGATTTTTAAAATTAATAATTTGTAACCTACCAATGCATACAGGAACAACTTACAAATTAACTTGACAACAGATTGAGCACAAGATCTAAATGAATTTCCTTTGACCTTTAGCAGAATGAAATCATTAACTTCATTCCTCTATGGTTCAACAGGTAGTAAGGCCTAAACTTAATTATCACTTACTATGTAGGAGCTGATTAGGCACATACACGACAACACGAATCACTATGATTTATTACAATTCAACACCTTCTGAGGTTATTAACCTTTCATCTATACAAATACTATGTCCTGTTTACTATGTGTAGTTATAAAAAGAACTCATCAATCTCGGAGAATTTCTCCCACATGTGGGCTTGAGGCTGTAATTTTTAAATTGCTGAGTAGTCTTGCATGCCATGTTACTAATTCACAAAGAAATTACCTCTGTGAGTCTGAAACCTAATCCATTACACTTGGAACTAACAGCTCTCCATTTAAAAGAACGTTTTCCTTTGTCATCTAATTGAGTGTGATGTAAAAGAACAAAGCTAAAGAGCTTAAATTCTACCCATTGTATCTTTGCTCTACCCTCCTCGTCCTTTTGGCACTTGACCTTAAAACAGTACTCGCGCTAAGTCCTTTATGGTGCTCTTAGAATGTAGCAAATATAAAAACCAAAACAACGATGAACATGTGTATATACATCTATGTAGACCTATCAACATCTATGGTTCTTGAAACTATTTGTCCTGCCGGGCGTGGTAGCTCACGCCTGTAATCCCAGCACTCGGGAGGCTGAGGCAGGAGGATCAGAGTGAGTTGGAGACCAGCCTGGGCTACAAAAGTGAGCTCAAGACCAGCCTGGGGGCTGGGGAGATAGCTCCGAGGCACAAGTGCCTGCTGGGCAAGTGCAAGGTCGTGAGTTCGAACCCTGGTCCCACAAAAAAAAAAAAAAAAAAAAAAAAAGACC